>PVJA010013349.1:0-49752 GCA_004027025.1 Myocastor coypus
TGGGAAGACTGTACATTCATAAATGCACAAGAAACCATGCTCACTTGCAACATTAAGGAGAGACAGATGCTAAGATAAAAACCATTGCTTATAAGGAAGATGAAGAAAGGTCATAAAAAGATACTCCCTCCATAAATGCTTCTTCATTTCTATGGGACCTACTTTCTGGTCCCTCAGTTGGGTCTGATGTTTACACTCACATAAAATAAAGTAAAATTAAGTTAAATTATTATTATTGTTATTATTATTATTATTATTATTATTATTATTATTATTATCATTGTAGTACCAATGATCAAAGTCAGGATGTTGCACCTGCCAGGCAAGCACTTATTTCAGTGAGCTATCTCCCTTTCCCCTAAATTAAATTTTAAGTACTCTGCATAGAAATCTTTTAATCCCAACTCAGTGTCTTCGGTGGAGACTGCAGGCAGTGGTTTACAGGAGCGATGGGAGTTAGTGTATTTGTGATGCCTACTGCTTTTTGCAACTGAACAATTCTTAGGGATCAACCACTCGGGACTCCCTTTCTGTCCCTCTCTCAGACAGGAACTTTCTTTCCCCAATAAATCTATTCTGCTCATAACTTCCATTTGTTCCTAAAATTCATTCTTGTACCAGGTACTTTTCATATAGAGAGTTTCATTTTTCTCTTATATTATTTGGAGGTTCTCTATGTTATTTGAAGGTCATCCACCGAGATTAGTTTTTTTTTTTTTTTTTTTTTCCCTGCATCATTTGGAGTTTCCCACTGAAATCACTGAATGGAGATGGTGTCAAAGGCAAAGAAGGAAGCCCCTGACCCTCCCAAAGCTGAAGCCAAAGCAAAAGCTTTGAAGGCCAAGAAGGCCATGCTGAAAGACATCCATAGTCACAAAAAAGAAGATATGAATGTCACCCACCTTCCGCCATCCCAAGACACTGCAGCTCCAAAGGCAGCCCAAACACCCTCAGAAGAGTGACCCAAGGAGAAACAAGCTTGACCACTATGCCATCATCAAGTTCTCCCTAGGCACAGAGTCAGCCATGAAAAAAATTAAGGACAACAGCACACTGGTGTTCACTGTGGATGTCAAAGCCAATAAGCACCAAATCAAAAAAGCTGTAAAGAAGCTCTCTGATATCGAAGTAACCAAGATTAATACCCTGATCAGACCTGTTGGAGAGAAGAAGATTTATGTTTCACGGGCTCCTGATTATGATACATTGGATGTTGCCAACAAATCGAAATCATCTAAACTGTGCCCAGCTGGCTAATTCTAAATATATACCTTTTTCTCCAGTAAAAATAAATAAATAAAAAAAGAACAATGCTTATTGGTAGCATACTGATTCAGGGTTAGGGAGGATGGTGATACCTATTAAGTTTATATCCACATCACTGGCTACAATAGCGACACTTTTTGCCTTCTGAGGGGTAAAGGGACACAAAATTTGCTTCCAGCACAAAAATTGTTGCATATGTATGATATAAATGTAATATTTAGAGGTATATCCCCATCCCAAGATAGCTTATTGCAGATGTGCAAGTATTCCATCATCTGAAAGAAAAAAAAAATACTTCTGGTGTCCAGCACTCTAGATAAGAAATACACAGCTTCACTAAAGATGGAAGGGTGAAAATTCTCGAGCAAACAGTGAAATTCCAGAGTATGAAATTACTATCTTAGTGGGGAGCTAAAAGACATACAAAGTGGCAGTCATGAGAGAATCAGGACCACCTCAGGCTGAGTTAGGATATCAGTGCACCGGGGCCCGGCGGGATGGCTGAGTGGTGTAAAGTGCCTGCTTGGGAAAGCTTGAGTGGCTTCAGGGACCACAGTTCCATCCCTGGCACCACATGCTGCGCCAGCCCTGCCCTTGGGGTGGGCTGAGCCGGCCATAAAAATGAGTGAATAAACAAACAAAGGTTCTGAAACAAAAAATAAATAAATTAAAATTAAAAAAATTTTTTTTTTTAAAAAAAGGATATCAGTGCACCAACAAAAGTAGGGCTGCCAGATTTGAGCTTCTCCTTTTGTTTGTATTTTGTCCCAAAGCTGACATTGGCCAGGCTCAAAGACTTTGCTCAGGATACAGTGTAAGACCCATGTTTGCTTCTCATCAATAGATGTTGCATGCAGCACGGCGCTCCATGCTGACCTGTGCCATGGTCCTGCAGCCAATGTCGCCCTGTCAGTGCAGCAGGCAGAGCAGGAGCAACCAAGGACACTGCTTTTCACCTTAATTCTGATTATTGCTACCCAGGCTTCTGCCATAGCTCAGCTGGGTCCACAGACTGTCAAAGAGGCCAAGGGCACACCATGGATGTCGCTGTGTTCCTTGGCACCAAAGGGAAAGTAAAAGTGGGAGAAACAGGAACAGAGAAGTGAATCAGAAAAGGGACCCCAGGGCATATTTCATTGCACCAGAGCATATTGATATGTGATGCAGAGATGCAGGGCTCTTAGATTAGATCCTGGGAACAGGGTCAAATGCTGAGGCTGGGCATTCCAGATGGGGCGTTCTGGGGAGCTCTCCTTACATCCAAGGCAGATTTGATCACTTTGGGAAAACTGCGCCTGATTCACAAGGCAGGTAGTTTGATTTTATCTTTTTTCCCCCTCCCATACAGAGAACTGTGCTGGTTAAAGTGGGAATTAAAGATACTAGGGATGTAGGGACGCACTCATGGGAAAAAAAAGCCTGCCTTCAGCGTGCTATGTATGCTTGGGGCTGGCAGAAGCAAGGTCCAAAGCAAGAGACGCTGCCTGTGAACAAGCCAGCTTTGGCTGCTCTTCCTAAGCATCGTGTGTTGTTTCCAAATACCCGAAATCCCCATGCAGGAAATGTCAGCCTGTCAGAGAATCTCTTGCGGTTGATTTCCATACTTAAATAGGAACATCCCAATCACTATGACCTCATTTAAAAGCTTTTATTCCTTTACCTAAAAATGTATCTGTATTGCCTTTCTGAAGGGGAATATTAACCCAAAGGAACACCCAAAATTATAAGAGCAGATTATATAAACAATATCTTAAAATACATTTTTCTCCCTGGGAAGGGACTGGAATCAGTGATTTCCACAGCTCTATCTCTCTGACACTCTCTGTGTCTCTGTCTCTTTTCTTCATTCTGATCTAGAAAATAGTAATTTTGCATTGCATATTTATATTCAATAGCTCTTCAAGCTATTTCAAGGTTGAAGAGCTTTTTCATTTTGTTTTGTTTCAGTACCAGGAATTGCACTGAAGACTTTGTACTTGCCAGGTAGGCACTTAAGCCACTAAGCTCTTTCCCTATGTACTCAAAAAGCGTTTGTATGGTGTTATCCAAGACTTATAAGATTTCTGTAGTCTCTACTTTTATGTAAGAGGAAATTATCACTTTAAAATATTCAGTGAACAGTAAAATCTTACCTAGATTATTTGCCAGTGTCCTCCAGGATAGATAATGTCACACACACACACACACACACACACACACACACACACACACACACAACACCATTTTGTCCAACATAAACAAAACTGCAACACAAATAGAAAAACCTTATTTTTTTAAAAAGCTTTATTTAATTTTAAAAAGTTGAGAATTTCTTTTAAGAAAAGAGCTAAGCATTAAAAACTACTCTGGCAGAGAGATTTTCCCTGCCTAGCAGCCCACATACCCAGCTGAATCACAAATACACATCTTGGATTCTGGATGCTGGGAGAAGAAAATCAGTATGCCTGTCTAGATATCTAAGAGGATGGGACAGAAAGAAAAAATAATGATGTGAAAATGCTTGAGAGGAGCGAAAAGATTTCTTAACCATCATTATGAAATGGTAGGAAAAAACTTAAAATATGGGGCTCAAGATCTTGTTAGGGGATTTACCGATGAATTTCAGTCTAAAAGCAGGAAGACATCCTTCGAGCTGATTTAAGGTCAAAAACATGTAGACAAAAGGCACCAGATGAACTTTTTGGGCACTCACATTTAGACGCAGGCAACTTAATAAGTGGTAACATATGCTGTGTAAATTAGACATATTTAAGCCAAACCTTGGCAGTCCAGAAAGGAATGCATGTGACTTCTAAGACACTTGGACATTAGAGTCTTCTGTCTGACTTTGCTTTCCTGGACACTGTTTGAGCATAAATTTGTACACTTCTTGGCCTTATTAATATCTTCTTTTTGGAAGTGCTCCAGTTAGGTCTCCATTAACTGAGCTTTCTAATCTTATAAGTATGCTCTATTTAGTGTCTAATTGACTTATTGCTCAAGGAGAGAAGCAAGTGAAAATATCTATGACAATTAAACACTTATTTCTAAAAGCATTTTGAGGCTTTATCATTAGATGCATGTAAATATGGAATCCTGCATTCTCAAGTTAAAACTTTAAGCTTCACAAAATGTGTTTTTAAGTTGACACAAATGTATTTTCCTTAAACTTTACTTTGTGCTTAAAATCAACACTGTGCCCTTCCTTCGCGGAGATCTAGGCCAGCCTCTTTTGTTACTTTTGTGCATGATCGACCTTTTCTGTCACTTGGGTTTTGACTCCGAATGTAAATCAGCTCTTGCCCTGTACCTGACAATTTCCTATGTTCCATCTGCTATCCGTCACTACCGTCTTGTACATTCAATATTTTTGATTATTCTAATCTTTACCTCTACAAATTTGGTATTTATGAGTTCTATTATACCATTTCAATGACTTGAAATATTAGAATTATTTTATCTTTGTTCTAAACTATCTCAATAAAAACGTGCTTCAAACTCTTTAAGTGCGTTTACAATCTTGAATGTTGTTCTTCTACGGTCACTTCGATTTCCCCAGGTTCCCATCCTCCATTTATTCCTTTATCCTTTATTCCTTTTCCTTTATCTGGAAATTTATTTCTGAAATATTTTTTAGTACCATGTATGTATGTATGTATGTATATGTGTGTGTGTGTGTGTGTGTGTGTGTGTGTGTGTGTGTGTGTGCACTTGAGGCAGGAAAATGGCTAGCTTTTATTATATTTTAGTCTTATTTTATAACAGATTTTTGGGTTTCCATTATTCATGTCAAGAAATCAGTTACCATGCACATTAATTGTCCTTTCCAGTTAAAGCACCTCTGTTCCACTGTTTCCCTGTAAAACATTCACCATTATTTTGCTTTCCAGACTTTCACCATTTTGCCTACCTGTGATTTTTTTTCCCATGCATTTATTTCCTAAAGTTCTATGCTTCTTGAATCTGCCTCTTAGCATATTTTTACTAGGTTTCATTTTACTAGGCTTACATCTATCACTACTGTTCCATTCTGTCTTTTCTCTTCAGATTCAATGTGTGCACAAGTTAGGCCTTTCACAATGTCTTCCACAGTCCTCGTGGTCTTTTCTACATTCTTTACTCATTTGCTTCACTGTGCTAAACATTGTGGAACTTCTTTGGATTGATACTCATATTTATAAATCATATTTTTGCTGCATGTAATTTAGTATTAAAAACAACTGTTGTGTAATTTGTGACATTAGTCCTAATTTTTTTCAATGTTCAACTTCTAGTTACCTGATGAAATTCTTATTCTTCTCATTTAATATTTTTGACAAGTATTAATGTCACAATCTGAATTTTCATAGATTTTTTTCTACTATTTACTTTTAAATTTTTGGTCAATTCTAGTCTTTTGTCATTGAATATAAAATTTGTTTATGAAATCTAAAACAGAAAAATTTAATATTCTGTCCTAAATGCAATATAGCACAGAAAAGTATGTAGTCTTTTTCTTCTAACCTTTGAGAAAATCTATTAGCTATGTGTTAGTTTAGCAGGAACATGTATGTTTATGGGTGAAAGCATCTAACAAGCAGGGAGAAACTTGGTTGTACATTTTGGTTGATATGGTATCAAATAGGGACACACGGAACCAATGATGTAAGTTTGCTATAAGCATAAGAAACAGAAACGATAGTGGGTGTAGGTGTGAGGGGCAGAAGAGAAAAAGAGACAGAAACAGAGAGATACATAAAGACATAAAGAGAGAGAGAGACAGAGGTAGGCAGAGAGAGAGAGGAGAGAGAAGAAGGACAGTGGAGAAAGGGAGAGAGGAGAGAGAGAGAAGTGAGAGGGAGAAGACAGACAGACAGACAGACAGACAGACAGACAGAGACAGTGAAAGAGACAGAGAGAAACCTCAAAGCCACTGGCCAGTGTATTGTAATTCAGTGCAAAAATTAGAAAGTCTGAAAATTTAAAAAGGGTCGGCCAGATAAAGACCCAGGGAGACATTCATGTTTCCCTAGGAGTTTGAAAGTAGAACTTCTGCGTGTTTAGGGAACCTCAGGCATTTTCCTTCGAGGACCTCAGTAGGTTGAATGAGGCCTATCACATGATAAAATACTATCTGCTTTGATCAAGGTTTACTGATTTACATTTTGTTGTAACAAAATTTATTTTCACAGAAATATCCAGGCAAATATCTTGATTCTGTGGTCTACCTAAACTGACACCTACAATTAGCCATCATTTATGGCCCATCAGTCAAGAGCAAACCAAAATCAGTTAGGACAACATTCCGTGGCTCCACAGAAAATCACTGAGTTCTTCACAGGAGCAGTTACAGGGCACCTGGTGGTGGTTATAAATCTTAGCAGCAGAGAAACTGATATTGAGTTGTGTTTATTATTGAGTATAGTTTCCGTGCATTTGAATATTTTGTGAGTTACTATAGAACTAGGAATGTAAGCACTGTGGTCAATATTGTGGTACTTTTTCAAAGCCTCTTTTGCAGCCAATGCTCACAGTTCCTGAGTTATTTTGGAAACTGTGTTCCCCATGCTCCCAGAATTCCACGTCCACGCTACTCTACTCAAGTTTATGGTCTCCCTGGATAGTCAGACCATGGCTTCCCACCAGCTCAACTGTAGATTGGAAAACTCTAGCTCCAAGTTCAATGTTCCTGTGAGAACTCACGTGTGGAGCCCCATGTAGGTCAGCCTTTTTTCCCCCTTTTGTTCAATTTTCCTGGTCTTCTGGTTCTATTTCTCCAGAACGCTTCTCTACCAATGTGGTGCATGTGTCCTAGATGTGTAGCCTTAGGAAACAGAGACATGTATTGGAAAGGATTCTTAGTGCATTTTCTCGATGACAATACCTGTAATGGACTGAGAGCACAAGACACATTGACTGTGATGGGAATGAGCAATTTGGAGCTGGGGCAGCTTTTCTGAACTGTCCTGAATTGAAGCTTAAGTTCTGAGGACTTGGTATCTCTACTTAGAGCAGTCATTAGATACAGGTTGCCTCTGATAAGGGCCCTAACTTTGGTTAGTTGGCTGTTTCTCAACATAGGGAAATCCAAGGAAGAGACACTGCTTTGGGCCCCAACCAGGCAGCACTATGGACAAGAGGATAAGTACTTGGTCCTGAGGGAGGACCAAGACAGCGCACTGTACTCTTCACTACATCACTCAACTCTGTCTCCAAGTTTAAGGCCTACTACCATGGGTGGCACTAGGATGCAGATGTAATTCTGGTCCTGGCCGGGGGTGACAGGATCCTGCCACATGTCCTGTGTGTGAATGGAAATCACTGCTGTGCAGCAGCAGCCGAGTCTTCAAACTTGCACTACCATAAAACTTTCACAGAGAGGGAATACTAATGGAAGGAGATGTGTTGGCTGCTGAAATAGAGCCAGTGAGAAGAAAGTCACAAATATAAGGATTTGGGAGGTTGGTGGCTGTTGCTAAGCACCAATAATTTGTTAAAAAAGAGAATGTCAGGCTTGGGGAGATTAATTACTAATTCAGGCAAAATATGAAAGTCAGAAAATTTCCTTGATATGATTTCTCTATAGCTAGAAGGCAAATAGAGCAGAGAACTAGGCTCAGGATTTAATTTTAAGAGTAATAAAGCTTCAGAGATATTTTTCAGCCCTGCCAGGCCCTGTATGCAAATGCAAGTCCCCAAACAGGGAATTAGAAAGATCTTGAGGTTTGGGATTAGAATAGAATACCTGGGAATACACAGTTCACAACTTTGAGCCGCTGCATTTCACTTAACCTGCCTATCCCTCAAATTACCCTGTTTTGGTTACTTATAGGTCATACAGTAGCTTCAGAAGAGGCACATGCTTTGCAAGTTGCATCCAGTTTAATGTTTACCCCACTGCCTTGGGTGCTGACTGTGCTGGATCATGCGATGTAAAACATGAAGTGGAAAGCGTTAAAGTTCTTGCATGTGAACCCCTCATAAGACAGGATGAACCAGCCTAAAGGGGACCTGGGGGAGCCTGGATAGATTGTCAGTGTATTGGCAGGATGGATGTTGGAAGACTGGAAAAAGCAATGGCCCACAGGAAATGAAGTAGAAATGCAGAGTTGAAGTGGCAGAGGATAAGTAAATAGAAGCTATCTCTTAGTTCTCCTGTGTGGTATAGCTGACACATAAACTGAAACCACTGCAGCAGGGACAAAAGGTCTGCATGAGCTGACCCACAAGAGCTCCCATCTATCACAAGTGACCTGGTCAACATCTCTGCCAGGTTCTGATGCATGAGCCATAGAGACTGATGTCCAGTTCTCAATAAGACATCAGTTTTTAAGAAGAATGACCAGGTATTTGGTGACAAGTTTAGCCATAAACTATCCCTTCGAAGGGGCAATGACTCACTTTGACTAATAGCCACCATTTTCAAGACATAAAGTTTCTTTCCTATTCACAGTGCATTGGCTAACCAAATGTCAAATTTTTTGAAGTGTTTGGCTCACCAACAAGCGACCAATTTCACAGAAATGTATGAGTCCCACTTCACAGCAAAACACCCAAAAGCTATGGATGCAACAGAATGCAAAGTAGCAGAAAGGGTACCAGCTCTCAATACATGGCATTCAACAGGAATCCCCACATACTGTAGAGAGCTGTGCTACCGGTAGACAGAGACTGTATATCCAGGAAGCAAGTGGAGTTACTTTCTTTATTCCAAGTTTTTTATAAGGAATATTTGTGTCTCTGTTTCCTCAACTTTGGCCCTGTGGCTTTAGAGATATGATTCCCTGATGAAGAATATTGTTTCCTTAAGATACAGTAACAGTTCTATGAACTTCAAGTCCAGAAGATGCATGGGTACTTTAGACTCCTACCAGGGAACCAGCAGGGAGACGCAGGAGTCCCTGAGCTAGCAGGAGTCATTTATCCTTACCAGAAAAGGAAGAAAGGCTGCTTCTGTCAGGAAAGGGCCAAGTGTGCATGTCAGGCAGTCAGATATCTTGCTGGGGTTCCTCTTGGTTCTCCTGTCCACACTTGCATGGGAAGGTACAGTTGCATAATGTGAAATGGACATGGAAATAAGAACTCAGATGCTTGGACATAAAGGTCTAGGTCACCCAACCAGGCTAGGTGGCCAAATCAGGTTGGTGCTACCTGACAGAAAGAGGAATTTTAAATAGGCGGTAGAGGAGGAGCTAAAAAATTATCACTGAAACCTAGAGATGCACACCCGACCTTTTTCTGGTAATTTTCCACAGAAGATAACAGCAGGAACATCCTGGGGGTCTCCTCAGACAGAATGAACACTGACACGCAAGAAAATTCCTGCAATGCAGCAAGGATCGCGTTGGTGCAGTGGTGGCACGATCAGCAGCTCCTGGCAGTCAGCTCCAAGTCCCTCAGAATGTCTGCTCTTCCACCCACGAAGCTGCCTGCTCAGGTCGCATGCCTTCCCAGTTTGTGGGCTTTAGGACAGTGGCCCTCTGGCTGTGGATTCAAAAGCTAAGTTCTTTCATTTAATGAGGGACAACTCCAAAGAACCCTCATCTTTCTCTTGTTGAGCTGAGGCCTGTTATAACCAAATAATAAGTCAGTTTCTTTCTCTTTCCAATCCTGTTGGTTTATCTCCAAAGAGCCTTTTGCAGAAATTCCTCCCCCACCCCTGCAAGAAACTGAGAACTTCCAGGAAACCGAACTAGGGTGCAGCTACTTGTGGAGCTAGGGCATTGGCTGGCCTGCTTCTGTCCTTGTGGCTCAGTGCCAAGGAGAGGAAAAGGCTGATGACTAGGTGTCTTACCTTCAAAATCAGCATGAGAGCTTGACCTAATGACCCGCTGGATTTATCTTTACAGAACCCTGAGTCTAGCCACTTTACTGACCATAATGTTCATAAAGTAAGATTTTTTTCTGTTAGAGTTTGATATGATATGAAACAGGATTTCACAAGATAGATGCCTGACTCTAGGGATTGATCTAAAATATATGCGAATTTGCTGACAAGAGCACTGGAGAAATAATATTTATAGCTTATAGTAAGGCCATAACAAGCATTGGAAAGTACAATAGATCAGATTTCCTACCATAGCGTCAAGAGGATTGTCTTATTACAAGATACACTGTGTTTTTAATTGAAATTTCTTAGAACACCATGTTCATGGTGGTAATACCATTCTGTAATGTCTAGAAATTCTCTCATATTGCTAATTTGGGGCTTTTGCTAGATGTCTCCTGAACATAAATAAATAGCACTTCTTCCTTATTCTTCAGTTCATTTCCTTTTATTCATTTTGTGATGGATGCTATCCAAGCATCTCTTTCCAGCACTGAATATATTTACTGATGTTTTATAAAACTGTGCTTCCCTCCCCCCAGGATGTGAAATTTTAAGAGATACCATATCATTACCCTGATCTTGCTGCCCTTTACAAACACTCCCAAATTAATGATTTCCTCTAAATTCATTTACAAATTGCTAATCTCTCATCCTGCCAGCTAATGTCACTTCTGCTAATATTGCAAACGAGTAACAAACATGTCTTACCCCAGTCATCAGTGTGGTACTGAACGTTTAACACTACTGAACTGTAATTCATTGCATAGGGAGACTTCTGCATAGATCAAATGATTTTGGCCAAGAAACAATCACTTAATGATGAGAAAGAATGATGTCCCTTTGGGAGGCTGAAGTAAAAGGATCACAAGTTTAACAGGATAACTTAGGAAGTTCTGGTCTCAAAGTGAAGCATAAAAGTACTAGCAATGTATTTCAGTGTGAAACTCCTGGATGTTCAAGTACCAGAACAAGTGTACCAAAACTGTGCTGGTTTAATAACGCCACTGTCAATGTCACTGTAGTATTCTCTCTAGAACTCCAGTGTGAAGTTGTGACACAGTCATCATCTAAAAAACAAACAAGAAAAACTGAAACACACAAAAAACGATACAAAAAGACTTTCACAGAGTTTATTTTCTCCATGGATACAGAATGCAATTTTAAAGACAAAGAAACAAGCGCAAACATTTTATTATACACCTGCAGTGTTCCATTCCTAGCCTAAGTATTCCATCCTGCTAGATCTCCACAGTGGGAGGCAAGTTGCCAGGACATGACTAACAGGAAGAGGAGCACCTGGGTGACACTACCCCTTTCCCCACCCTTTCCCCACCCACTGCTGGCCAGTCAGGCCGAGGATCCCAGCACAAGACCATGGCCCTGTCCCATTCATCCCCAGTGAGATTCTGTCATGTCTGCCCCAACCTTGTTTCTCCCCATCACTGTTTTCTCAAAAGCTTAGAAATAAATCCAGCATATCACCAGCATAACGTCATGAAACTATACTGTTGTATATTCCTCATTAGTTTCCTGATGGTCCCAGAATGAAGAGCCATCCTATTTTAATGATATATGGCCTCTGCTTCTTTTCTTAGACTCATCTTCAAATCATTTGTCAACCCAGACCACCCTATGCACAGATCTGTTCAAGCTGTACTATCTTTGTTGTCCAATTAGGAAGCACCCTTCTTCTCTCATGAATTCAGCCACTGCCTCTCCTCTGTGAAATCATTGTGCTTCCAACGTTTTATCCAGGGAAACTGCTCCCTGGAGTCTCCCTTACATACATTTCTATCAAAAAATTTCTATAATAAATTGATCTGATTCCTTTGTACTTCTGTAAACTTGCTGGGGACAGGTCCTCTGCGGGATCCCCAGAGCCTAGAACAAGTGACTTGTGCATTTCTCAGTGCACTGAGATACTGTCACATCCAATTTTCTCTCTGATTGATTTGGAAAAAATTTATTAAAACTTGGAAAATTTACAGAAATTTTGGTGAGAAGAAACACTTGTTTCTATGATGTTTTAGCTATAGCAATATCCAACAATTTCTATTATTAGAAAGTGATTTCAAATAGCTAGAATTCAAAAAATTTAATTTTCACAAATAATATTCTTGAAAAAAATCCTTGATATTTTTAGTAGGAAATCAGTTCCCACAAATTCTATCATCATTTGAATAGAATGTAACTGGTTATTTTATTCAAGTTTGCCACATAAATTGTTTTAATTTTAGGCAAGATAGCCAGCAGGAAGTAGTCATAAAATAAGAATGAGGCCTTTTCACTTCAGTCTGTAGATGTCCTCTGTGCAGAGAGAAAGCAAAAGAAACAACATAGAAAAACATTGTGCCTCAAATGCAAAGCAAGAAAAATAAAACAGAGGTAGGAGAATTTGTTTTATTGAGAGACCCTAGGCAATGAAGAATTTTTACTTTCTTACAAGCCAGCCTCCTGGGATCTTTGGAAGGTAACACTCTAATGTAGTTGTGTACAGCTATGCTGTTTGCTATTATCTTAGCTTCTCCACAGAAATATCTCATTGAGCTCTTAAAATGAAACTTAAAAACTATAAATAAAATTACATGTCCATTATAAAACTCTATAAACATGCTTGCTCAAATTAATATCTATCAGAATGAATTTAAATATATACATATATATAATTTTTGAAGATATTTAAAAATAAATATAGCTCATTATGTAAATTTTAATTATTTTTTAAATAAAATGTCTATAGTGTTCTCTGTAAACACTTTAGATACTAAACTGAATTACAATGATTATAATAATAAAAATATACAAACTTAAGGAATGTAAAAGTTATGTTACAGCTGCTGTGGTAGAAGACTACCTCATGTAAAGGGACTTCTCCTTTGAATTATTTTTGCAGTTCCTTGAGATGGAACCTAGGGCCTTGTATGCGGCAGGCATATGCTCTATCACTGAGCATGTGATAGAAAAATTTTTGATGTTTTTAGTAGGAAATCAGTTTCCACAATTCTACCATCATTTGGTTGATGGTAGACACAAGATTTTCAATGTTTAAGAAAAATATTTGGAAACATTTCACATCCTGCAGAATCTGCGGTAGGAATTCACTTGGCCCAGCTGGAGGTCTCTCTGAGTCATTGTTCAGACAGCACAGAACATGCTGGACAGGGCTCCTGAGTGCCTACCTCCAAGCACATGCCACCCTCCATTTCCTAACTAGTGGCTTCTTTCTTACTACTTATAGAAAATATTGAGTAGACCTTGAATCTTTCCATCCTAAAGCCCAAAGTCAAAGCAGAGATACCTACTGTTCATCTCCCACCCCTGAAATCTGCTGTGATTCAGCTGAGCTCTTTGAGGGTGCAGGAGCCCCTGCTGGGGTCCTTGCTCCATTCCTGGTGCACTCCTTCTGCTCGGACACTGAAGGGGCACTCAGCTGTAATCAGGAAAGTGAGAATTGTTTATTCTTTTCACTCCTTCCCTGGAACTGCTACTTATCAACTCTTGGTACTGTTTCATGTGGAGAAAAGAGGCTGAGAGACAGTGAAGAGAATCTGATGCTTTCTCTACTTTAAGAACGGCTATTTTTCTACCTCCAGTCAAAATTTTCATAACAGTGGCTCTTCATGATCCTCTTCAGGACATAACTTTTGATAGTTTCCTAGACCTTTCTAGATGTTCAACCAGAGAACAATGGAAAGATTCCAGGCAATATTCCAGGTGAAGATTTTGGAAAAGTGTATACTATTGGTCTTACAAGCTGTGTGGTCATGAAACATAAACAACACTCAATTCATATAGCTGTGGTGTGGAAGGGCCTCCCCGTGCTCATACGATGTATTTCTGAGCAAGACCCTCAAGGCAGTCATGTTGGAATATGGGAACTTACAAAGTGGCTAGGTCAGAAGGGTTCTGTGCCCACAAAGGGTTCATGCTGTAATTGCAAGAGTGGGGCACTTAGCACCAGAGCAGAGTACTTGCTAGAAGAATGGACTCTGGAAGAAAATAAGCATTTCCCTCTCCCTTTTCTTCTGTGTCCTCCCTCGCCTTTCCATCTCCCACTGTGTGATGGCACAGTAAGAATGACTTCACCAGAGCAGATCAGATTAGACAACCAGGACTTGGGAAGCATAAGTAATAAATCTCAATTCTTTATAAATTACCAAGTCTTAGGTATTTACGTAATAATGGCAAAAATAAAGATAGGCATGCTTTAGACAGGAAAGTGAGATTTCATTCAAACTTAGCATTAATAAGCCCCTTCTAGTATGTTCAATTTTAAGTAAATTCTTAATAACATTTTAAGTATATGTTCTATTCTCAAATATGTATTGGCGATCATCATACTGGAAATCTGCATTCTATTTATTGAAAACCAGGTGATGTTACCACTTGGGGCCCCAAACTTACAATATGAAACTAAAATTAAAACTTCCTCTGGAAGATTAAAAATATATATCAAAGCCTAAGATTTGTACCCTGAAACATTTTAAATAAAGCTGTCACTGAGACCAGGACCCATATACTTATGTTTTCTGTCCTAAGTGTGTGCATTTGAAATTGCTTTCTCAATTTTGTTATTCTGGTTTGGGACTCATAAGTAATTATTTTGGAAAGGTTTAAAATAAATATTTAAGTTGATTATTCTTATCTCCCGGTACATTACATTTCAAAAGCAGTGGGCTGCCAAGTCACTAGTTCCAGGGAGTTCACTCCGAGTGACAGAGCATTCCAGGCTGCACATTGTAAACATTAGCTGGATTGCTCTGGATAATGCATTGTTCTAACAGAAACAACCAGGATAGCTGTTCTTATAATAACAACTTGTCTTATAACCTGTTCACAGAAAATCACCAACACATAAAAATGTGCTTATAGACTATTATTAATAATTCAGAATACTAAGGCTGTGAGAGAAAACAACATGTTTCATTTCAAGACCCTATGGCATAGAAATAGAAGGTGTAATTCAGTAGCATATATAATTTAGTAATAGAATTGTAATTTTAGCATCATATTTATATACAATAAAATTGTGTATACAATTACTTGCAACACAATTACTAAAATTTCACCTCATTTGGAAGGAAAACTAATGCATCATTCTATATTAAAAGCCTCATTCCCACTCTTGGTCCTTGAGTTATTCAAGTACAGTGAAGGCACCAAAGTTCCTTGAAGCCCTGCTTTTTATTGACATGTGCTCCAAGGCAGCTCATAGAATGTACTATTTCAAAAACTAGTCTACCTGGTTAGTTGATTCCTCTCCAGATGCACATCCCTAGCCCTGCAGCTCCTCAGGATGCTCCTCTGCATGCCACTTCTCACTCACACATTATTGACATCGGTTGCCCTTTGGTCTGGTCCCCATTCCCACCCTTATTATTCACATCCTTGATATCACTCCTATGCTTCAGTGATGTGAATTCACCTTGTGATCCTCTTCTACACGTGTTTCTCCTTCTATTTGTTTTCATCCTCCATCTACCCTGCTGACTAATCAAAAAGCATTGTTTCTGCCCTCTTCTTGTTTTTATTTACTATCAAACATCAGTCTGCCTACTAAATATTTTTCCTACATGATATTTGTATTCATACACTACACATACCAGCTTACACATGCGAAGTGTACGTGCTGTTCGATGTCCTTTAATATACTCACAAAATTGGAAACCATTGTCAAAATTCATTTTTGCACATTTCTCATTACTCTATAAAGAAACACACTTTCTCTTAGTTCATGAGAAAAAAGGATTTGTACTAACAGTGTTTAAAAAAGATATCATGCCTGCATCTTCTACTCTGAACAACTACTATAAAGACAACAATATGCCTTGTATTAATTATTGTGGTTGTCCTACTAATGTGTTTTGAAACTGTCTTATTATTATTTTTCTCGTTAAAATTAATAAAATTGAAAAATAAAATAAAAAGAAATACATTCCAACAGCAGTCACCGTCATTTCTCACCACTCTCCAACACCAAGCCAACAGTACTCTATTTTTCTTCTATATAAAAACTGTTAAGTATAAAAATAGAATAATACAGTGCATTGTCTTTTGAGACTGATTTCTTTCACTGAGCATATTTTCGAAATTCATCTGCGTTGTAGTATATATAAACACTTTACTGTTTTTCATTGCTTAATAATATTCTATTGTATGAATTTGTCCAATGATCAGCTGGTAGAAATGTGTACTCTATCAACTTTTTGAAAAATACTATTACAAATGTTTTGTAAGAATTTATGTGTAAACATACATTTGCATTTCTTTTGGATGTACACTTAAGTGCAAGTCATGTTGTAAATCTACTTTCTCTTTATGAATTTTAGGACAGAGTATATAGGATCTCTCTAAGTAGATTGGACTCATAGTGATCCTCCTATATTCAGCCTCCCAAGTGTTGGGATTTCAGACATGAGCCAGTACACCCAGTCTCAATCACTGTCTCAGCACACCCCTGGGGTGGGACCAGCAAGCATGCCAGGGATGGAACCCCAGCTGCTGTGCTCTGCCTAAGCAGGTACTTTAATCTTCTGAGCTATCTTGCTGGCCCTGTAAATCTATTTTTAACATTTGAAGAAACAGCTAATCTATTTTCCTAGGAACTGTACCATTTTATACTTCTAGCATTCAATAAATGTTTCAGCCTCCAAATCATTGCCATGGGGCCAACGAGGTAGCTAAGTGGTCTAAAGCAGCTTCTTAGGCAAGCTTAGGCAAGCACAGGAACCAAGGCTGGATCCCTGCCATCACATGCCTCACCGGCACCACCTCCGTGGCATGCAGAGCTGGCCACTGAGACCAGGTGTGGTGGTGCATGCTTATAATCCTAGCCTTTGAGAGGCTGAAAACAGGAGGTTCACTTCCTGTACAAGCTGTGTAGTGAGACCCTGGACCAAATACATTTTTTAAAAAATCCTAGTACTCTGGATGCTGAGGCAGAAGTTCACCGCCCAGTTCAAGGCCAGCCTGGGGTGCACAAGCAAGTTCAAGGCTAATTTGGACTCCATAGTGAGATGCTGTTTCAAACCCAAACAAATAAAAATTGGGTAGGAATTATGCCAATGTATATACATATAATATTAATTTATAAAAGTTTAAGAAACATTTTTTATAAAATCAGAAAGAAATATTGACCTATTTCTGTTTTATCTTGTTTTATGCATCTTTAGCCATTCATTAAATTGTGACTTGAGCCTTTTGTCATATCCTAAAGAGATTATGCTACATAATTTGTGAATAAATTTAAATACTCTATTTTGATAGTACTCAAATCTTGGTTTTTATCCAAGACATGAATGCAAGATTTACATGATGACTTGATACATAAAGCGTTCTTGCATTAAATCACAAGCATGCAAGACAGCTACGGGATGGAAGAAAAAGATGAATTTTTAAAAACTTATTGGAACAAACATTACATTATGAACAATATGCAATTTTCTCCTGGGAACTTATCCGTGAAACAGAAGCCTGTTCATTATGTCCTCAAAGCAGTCATGAGAATATACAGGTTGAGGGGCCAGTGACATATGCATGAATAGCCAGAGTGTTAGTGGGATCTGACCCGGAATGATCTTCCATATGAATTTGCTGTTTTCTGCAGAGAACTCCATGGGGCTTACAGCTGACGTTCTACTTAATTCATGCTGCTGTACATCTTAACTATTTAGTACATGTGAGTTATTTTGTGAAATAACAGAAAAGGAAGAATTGTGGGTTAGTGGGCTTAGCTGATAGATTGAAAGTCAGAAGTCTGTGGACAGTTCTAACAATGGGCGTATTGTGTAACAGTTGGAAGGTTCTTGACTTTTGCAATTATATTTACCACTCATTGACAGTGAACTATATTAATTTTCTTTTTCTCTGGTATTTGGGAGTAAAGTTCATTCATTAAAGTCATCAATATTTGCTGAGCACTTACTATATAAAAGATGCAGACCCACCATGGTGGGGTGTATATTGTAGAAAGAAAAATCTCTTTGTATTTTGATTTTCAGGCATTTTGACTAAAACAAACCAGTAATGAAATCCTTTTGGAATTTTAATAGTTCCAATTTGGAAAAACCCATGAATGGAATGGTGTTTTGGCAAGCACTCTCCTTGGCAGTTTCTGTGAGTCTCTAGAATTCCACTAATGCATATATTAGATTATACCAGAGCTGGCTTTGCAGCACTGCAGACCCGACCAGTATAACTGGGTGTGAAAAGAAACTCACTCTAACTTTATTTAACTCTGACAGTCCCAACATACTCAGTAAAGTTGCTACTATTGCCTGGCAAGTATTGGGAGTAAATAGTCAGGGCTTGGCATGGTTCTGACCTCCATCTCTTCCATTCAAACTGTACACAATTTCAGGAAAGTTCATAGTCTCATTGTTTTCTCATATGCAAAACAGACATCATAATTATTTCACATGTTAGTGTAAAAATGCATAAATCAACCATTGGCATTCAAAAAGTTCAGTAAGTACTAGATTCTTTGTGTGTTCTTCTGGCCAGAAACACCTCAAGATGCAGCTGCTGTGAATAATTCAGTGACATGGAAATTGCATTTTCTGACCAACTCAGACTATAACTCAACATGTATGGTTGGAAAAAATGCAGGGAACTACATGTTAGAAAAATCTGAGCTGAAAGTCCTTGGCTCATCATTTGTTTAATTTGTGATTTTAGGAAAGTAACTGAGCATTGCTGGGCCTCCCCGGACACCTGGGGATAAGGGAATCAATAGTGTTCCAACGTTGCTTATGTGATTCTCAGACGAGCCAAATGAATTGTGAAAATGGCTCTGAAAAAATGTATTATTTATTTTACAGATATTCTTTAAATTTGGTCTGAGCACAAATTAGGAAAGGCAGAGAGGAGACAGAATCATGTTGAAATTCATGTAGTGCCTCACATGATCGAATTGCAAATTCGTGTTATGATGGGATGAGTTCAATATATCCACCAACAAGACAAGCAGAAAGCATGCTCACCTTAGACACAAAACGTAGTCCACTTGTGCATGTCACGCAGTCAGCAAAGCTGCCTGTAAGAGAGAAAAAGCAGCACCCTGTCTCAAGCTTGATAATAATAACTCATATAATGAGACTTTGGGAAACAACTAGAAAATAATGATCTGTGAGAATAATTAATATAAAGCAGGTCACTCATGTCTACCACACCCATAAACTTGTGAGAGTAGGTGTTCAGGCTTTTAAAATCTCCCCCTTGTTGATCTGAGGTTTCCTTTCATACAGATCAAGAATTTTAGTATCAGCTGGTACAACGTTTCCCACAACTGACCTTGAAGAGTATGTTCCTTTCCCTTTTTGCAGAAAAATCACCCCAGAGGATTTTATTCTACTGTGATTTCTGCAAGCAGTAAGTGGAGAAGCTGTGTATGGGAAGCTGTGCTGGAGGCAGCAGCAGCTGAAGGAGGGGAGCCCAGGCCTGGCTGACCAGGCAGTGTGGAGAAGGCCCCCACCTCCCCAGGCTCCACAGAGGTGAGCATGGCCAGTTACTCATAAATATGTACAATCTTTATGTAGCAGTCATACATGATTAGAAATGGTAAAGAGATAGAAATGCTACTTGCCCCAATTCGATCACTGCACTCCGTAACACATGTCATATTATTCCAGTTTCCCCACACACATTTATGCAACTGAAATAGTAATACATCTGAAAAAATAATGTATGTGTGCTAAATAATATGAAGGTGACAAAAACAAGTAAGCACAAAAAAGTTAGAAATCATCTCCAGTTACACAGGAAAAAAAAATACAACCTGAATTTTAAATTTTGCTGCACTTATCTTAATTTTGTACACAAAAATTTAAGAAATGACCTTTGTTCATATTAGCACTAGAAATCAATGTTCTGGCAGACATGAAGGATAGGATGTAGGACAGGGTGTTTGTTCAGTATACTTGTGGTCCTGAGTTTGATCCCAAGCCATAAGGATCAGCCAATCAGCCAATCAGTAAACATGTAAGACTGTGAGCCCACCAATATGATGATTCTATCAAAGACATGTATATATATATATATATATATATATATATATATATATATATATATATATTTCTTTTACTATATACCATTGTAGAGTTATTAAGTATGAGAACACCATTTTAATTTTAAGAAAAGTTTCAACTTTCCTTAAAATTTCTCCAACTTAGTGAAGTTAGAATAAGAGACAACAAATTCCATGATGCTTTATAACAAAGTTAAATGTACCACTAATCATCGACATTTTTGGGTGCAAGTAATAACGGTTCTACTCTCTGATACACTCAAAGGCAAAATGTATAGACAATTTTATAATTTAATGCAGAAAAGCAGAGAATATTCTTTAGTTTCACAAGGAAAAAACAAAAACACAATTTTGTTGATATTACATGTGAAGAAGTACGCTGGAAGATATTTAAATAGGTAGCAGTTGTAGTTGTACCAACTTGTGTTCCTGATATCAATGCAATAAAAAATGTTACTATTCCTGAACAAACAGAAGAATATCTTCAAAGATGCAGGCCAGAATTTTGTTCATAAATAAGTTAGAAGAAGCCAGCATGCTGGAAGGTATCACACTGGGATGCTGAGCATGGTCTCATCTGCGTGGGCATTGTGGCATGACCATTTCCAGAGCCCACGTCATGAGGGGGAGTGGCTGGGATAGAAGACAGCAGGATTTTAAATATCTAGACCCAGTCTTCTCTGGGTCATGGCATGTTTTTCCTTTTAAGGAGGTACTTTCTTCACTTTCTCATAATAACCAAGTCTGCACATGCATTGATAAGCTCTTGTTACTACAGCCATGAACGGTAATTTGCTAAGAGAAATTGTATTGATACAGAAACACTAGTGGAAAAAATTGGGAAACCGAATGAGCCTTACAATCATGATCATATTGGTGAGCTCAAACGGCGTCTGCACTACGTAGATGTGATCTAGAGCAACTTTAAACCTGTTGCCTGATATGTAAATTGGAATAATAAAGATACATAACTGGTAAGAGTTGCAAGAAAAGATACAAGGCAAGTAACCTAATTAGTAAATTGCCAAAGAAAGTCACTATTTATTTTTCTTTTAAAGAAAGGAAATATTTATGAGTTAACAGAATAATGACTTCTAAGGACTTGGATGATGCCTTAGATGCATTTGATTTCCTTATTCCTAACACAGCCCAGGCATGGAATTCTAAATTATGAGATCGATTGAAAGTGTAGATATCCACAATGACAGACAAGAGCAACCAAGGCCATGATACTCTCCTTCTTGCATCATTTTAATGATATCTTTTGTCTAGAAACATATTTTTAGCTATAAAAAGGAATTTTCATGTACAATAAACCACATGTGCTAAGTATGTAATTTGATGAGTCTGATCACAACATAGATAATAACATGCCAACCAGCATCAAAATTTCCCTGTGCCTTTGTGTTCCTCTTATTGTCTATCTCTTACCTCCTACATCACTAGCCAGAGAAACCATCAATCTACTTGTTTGCAGTTTTATGCACATGGAGTCAGAGAGCATGACATCTCTTGTGTTTGGTTCATTTCATGCAGTATAGTTATTCTGAGACTCATCACAGCTGTGGCAAGAAACAATGGGTAACGCCTTTCCCTTTGGAGTAGTGGTTTATTGTATGGATTCACCAGAATATGTTCATCCAATCACCTGTTGATAGACACTTGTGTCATGTCCGGTTTTGAGGTATTATTAATTAGAACTTTTTCAGAGTTTCTAAATGGTTTATGTTTGGATGTAAATATGCTCTTCTGTCTCTCTGTCTATGAACATAGTTTACCCTCCCATCCTACAGTATGTGCATCCAAAATTTTCACTGTACCAATTTGGCATGACAATCTATTTTCACTGATCAAACCCAAGCATCATTTTATATGAAAAATCTATTGCTACACCTCAATTTAATTTATTAAATTGATCTTAACCCATATATTGTGGCTGAGTATCTCTCTGATAGGACAGTCACTTATAAGCAAGGTTTTGGGTTGAATTCCCAGTGTCACCTCAAAAATAAAAGTTAAGAAATAACATAAATACTATAAATTATGTGAAATATGCAGCTATATACAATTTGACAAATTTTCTATGTATATATGATATCTATCTATCTATATCTATCTATCTATCTATCTATCTATCTATCTACCTATCTATATCCAATATTGAGAGTGAGCTCAATTTCCTAGGCCTTCATTTACTTTTTAAATTTTGGGACAATGTAGGAATACAGGTATGTACCATGATGTGTATATTCATGTAATCACTACACAGACTAAGGAATAGAGGACAAGGTAGAACAATTTCAAGTTTGAGATCAATCTAGACAATTTAGTGAGACCCTATTTCAAAATAAAAACAATAGAATGATTTGGGAATATAGCTCACTGGCAGAAGATGCAATATCCAATGCTAAAATAAATAAATAAATAAATAAATAAATAAATAAATAAATAAATACAATTTAAAAGGGCTCTAGAATGTAGCTTACTGGGAGAGAACTTGACTACCAGTGACCACCAGGATCAACATGCACTGCTAAAAAAGAAAAATAAATGGAATGTTGTAGATGTCCTTGTTCATTTCTCAGTTAATTTTTTCTAAGAGTAAACTACCACTTTAACTTCTGAAGTCAATAAATATTGCCAAAACTCCAGCTCCCCGGACCTGACCTGCAACCCCCAGACCCTCACACCATTCCATCTGGCCTCACAGTATCCAGCCCAAACTCCAGCTCCTGGACCTGACCTGCCATAGGCAGACCCACGAGCCATTTCAACTAGCTGCACAGTGTGAGGCCCAAACTCCAGACTCCAGACCTGACTCACGATTCCTAAACTCTGCCTGGACACGTGAGCTATTCCTGACAGGGCCAACCAGCAGACTCAGCCCGGGTCCATCCCCTGACTCATCAACAACCTGAGTTCTGATTCTACCCACCTTCCCAACCAGAGCTCAAATCAGCCAGGTAAGAACTCTCTCAGCCCAAATTCATCCCTCAGCTCCACAACTGCCTGAACCCAACTACACTCACAATCCCCACATGCCACCCACCGATCCCACATGGCCAACCACTGTCATGACCTATGGGAACTTGAGGTAGCAAGCAACCTGAGCTCCCATTTGCAGCCAAGCATGTCTGGAGGGGGACAAGCTTGGTGGATCCAGAACCAAATTGCCATAGGAGCTATTTGTATAAGTTCACCAAAGTGCAGAGATCACTGCTATCAAAAATGATAAAGACAAGGAACAAGATCCAATCTGAGGGCCCGAGTTCGTGCAAAACGAATACAGGAAACACTATCATGGAAGAAAATGGGAATCATGCAGACGAAATATCTGAATCAGTAGCATCCAAGTAGAAAGACAAGTGCAGAAACTTATAGAGCAACTCAGATCAGAGATAACATTTGAAGTGTAAAAAAAAAAAATGCATGAATTAATAGACTCTGAAGTGGAAAAAGAACTGCAGAAATGTATAGAGGAAACCAGAGCAGAAATAATATCTGAAGTTAAAAAAGACCTATGTAAATCAATAGCATCTAAAGTAGGGGAACAACTACAGAAAGTTACAGAGGAGAACAGAGAAGAAATAATCTCTGAACTAGAGAGAGAAAGAATAACCCAGCACTGGGGAGGCTGAGGCAGGAGGATCACTGTGAGTTCAAGGCCAGCCCAGGCTACCAAAGTGAGTTCAAGGCCAGCCCGAACTGCATAGCGAAACCCTGTCTCAAAAAGACAAAAATAAATAAACAATAAATAAACAAATAAAATAAACTGCTCAGCCATGAATTTCTTGGTCTGTAGTAGCTGACGATACAGACCTATATCACCATGCTGACTATAAAGATTGTTTTGAGCCAGGCGTGGTGGCTCATGCCTGTAATCCCAACACTCGGAAAGCTGAGGCAGAAGGATTGGTGCAAATTCGAGACCAGCCTGGGCTACGAAAGTGAGCTTAAGGCCAGCCTCAACTGCATAGTGAGACCCTGTCTCAAAAAAAACAAAACAAAACAAAATAAAACAAAAGAATAGCCATAATGAGATACTTCAGTATTATTAAAGAAGACATTGATAAAAATAAAAGGTGAACAGAAAAATGATGGATTCCCTGATTGACCCATATAGGAAATAAATAGGTTGCATGAAAAACTTTCAAAGAGATATATGAGAAAATCAAATCTAAATCACAAGCTGACAAAATCATATGAATGAAAGTGAAGATAGAGTCTCAGATCCTGAAGACAATATCACAGCTAGTGAAAAGGTAAGAAAGGATCTTTTAAAAACAACTAGGATGCAGGAAAAAATAATTCAACATCTGCAAAATGATGCAAAAATGAACAATGTGAGATTAATAGGAATCAATGACAAAGAAGGAGTCAACACAAATGATATAAAAATAATATGGGCAGAATAATAGCGGAAAACTTCCTAAATATGAAAAAAACAATCGGACATACAGTTAACTGAAGCATACAGAACCCCAAATAACATCAATCACACTAAAAACACACTCAGACACATAATAGTCAAGATTCCAGAAATTAAGCAGAAGAATAGTTTATATTAAAAGCTACTAGAGTAAACAAACAGACCATATTTAAAGGAAAACTCATCAGAATAATGGCAGATTTCTCTTCACAAACCGTGAAGTCAAGAAGAGCATGGAGCAGAGTGTTTCATGTCCTCCATTTAAAAAAAAAATCAGATCAGACTGCTATACTTGGCAAAACTCTCAAGAACAAGGGAGAAGTGAAATATTTCCATGACAAGGAACAATTAAAGAATTTCACGATGTGAAAGCCAACCCTAAACAGTATACTAAAAAATATTTTAGAGAGGGACCAAAACGACTCAAACTCAAGAAATAAGAACAGAAAGATTCCACCAAACAGGGTACTCAATTAAACACAGGAGAAAAAGGGGAAAACAATAGTAAATAAAAGTAACCATCTATATAAATGGACTCAATTCTCCAATTAAAAGAAGTAGACTTGCAGAGTGGATAAGGAAGCAAAATCCAACAATATGCTATATACAAGAAACACACTTAACTCATAAAGAAACTCATAGGCTAAAAGTGAAAGGATGAGAAATCATACTATATGCTCCAGCACCTCAAAAAAAGCAGGGGTGGCAATCATGTTTGCAAACAGTCTAAACTTCAAACCAAGACTGATTAAATGAAATAAAGAAGGCGACTACATATTGGATAGGGAAAAACTTGAAGATAAAGGGGTAACACTCATAAATATATATGCACCCATCAGAGGAGCAGCAAGTTCTACAAGGTAAACCTTAATAGACATGAACAATCTCATATCTAATACCACAATCTTAACAGGAGAACTTATCACACCCTTATCCAAAACAGATAGGTCAAGCAGACAGAAAAAAAAAAAAAAAAAAAAAAAAAAAAAAAAAAAAAAAAAAAAAAAAAAAAAAAAAAAAAAAAAAAAAAAAAAAAAAGAGCATCAAAGAAGTAGCAGAACTGAGCCAGAACTTGGAGCAATTAGAATTAGTGGACATACAAAGAGTGTTCCACCCAACCACTTCAGAATACACATTTTTTTTTCAGCTGTACATGGGACATTTTCTAAAATAGACCACATATTAGTACATAGGTCATGCTTAAGTATATGCAAGAAAACAGAAATTATCCCATCCATATTATCTGATCACAGTGCAATGAAACTGAAAATAAATGACAACAGAAACCACAAGAACTCCAGAAATACATGGAAATTAAACAACGCTCTTTTCAACAATCAGTGGGTTACAGATGAAATTAAACAAGAAATTAAACAGTATCTAGAATTTACTGAAAATTCAGACACAACCTAGCAGAATTTATGGGAAATGATGAAAGCAGTTCTTACAGGGAAATTTATAGCTCAGAACTCAAACATTAAGAAAACATAAAGGGAACAAATAAATACATTCACGGATCAAGTTAATAGCCTAGAAATAGAAGATCAAATGAAATCCAAAGCCCAAAGACAGCAGGAAAATTTAAAGATTAGAGAATAAATTAATTCAATTGAGATAAAAAACAATAGAATTAATGAATCAACAATCTGATTCATTGAAAGATTAAATAAAATTGATAAGCCCCTAGCTAACCTCATCAAAAAGAGGGAAGAAAAAACTGGAATTCAAGCAATGAGGAATGAAAAATGTGAAATGACTACAAACCCAGCAGATCATAAATTCAGAAGAGCATAAATAGCTACTTTGAAAATCTTTACTCTCACAAAATTGAAGACACAGATGAAATCGATAGATTCCTAGAAAAGTACAAATTACCCAAACTGAATCAAGAAGATATAAGGACTCTCAATAACCCAGTAACAGCCAGTGAAATATGAAATGTAATAAAAAACCTACCGACAAAGAAATGTCTGTGACCTGATAGATTAACCACTGAATTCTACAAGAAATTTATGGAAGACATAATCTCAATGCTGCTCAAACTCTTCAATAAAATTGAAAAAAGAAGCAATCCTTTCAAAATCATTCCTACAGGCAAGTATTACACTGCTACCAGAACCAGAGAGAGATGCAACTAAAAAAGAAAACTACAGGACAACTTCTCTCATAAACATAGATGCAAAATTCTCAATAAAATCCTCTCCACTAGAATACAACAAATCATCAAGAAGATTATACATCACTATCTGGTAGGATTCATTCCAAGGTTGCAAGGATGGTTCAATATATGTAAATCTATAAATGCAATACACTATATCAATGGAGCCAAAGCCAAAAATCACATGATCCTCTCAATTAATGCATAAAAGGCCTTTGACAAAGTCCAACACTCATTCATGTTCAAAGTCCTACAAAAAATTGGAATAGAGAGCCTCTACCTTAATCTGATAAAACCATCTACAACAATACAACAGCTAGCATAATTCTAAATGGGGAAAAACTGAAGTCTTTTAATCTCAAATCTGGCACAAGACAAGGATGTCCTCTATCACCACTGCTATTCAATGTACTTCTGGAATCATTAGCTACAGTCATTACACAAGAAAGAGAAATAATAAGAATAAGAATAGGTAAAGAATAAGTAAAACTAACACTACTTGCAAATGACATGATAATATACTTGGAAGACCCAAAAAACTCCACTAAGAACATACCAGAATTAATATACAAATTCAGTAGCATATTAGGTTACAAAATCAACATACAAAAGTCAGTAGCATTCTGCTACACAGATAACTAACACAGTGAGATAGAAATTAAAGAAACAGTACCTTTTACGATAGCACTGAAGAAAATGAAATACTTAGGGATTAACATAATTAAGGAAGTAAAAGACCTTTTCAATGAAAACTGCAGTACTCTGAAAAAAGAGATCCTAGACATTTCAGAAAACTCCCTAAATTGTTATACAGATTTAATGCAACTCCTATCCAAATACCATCAACATACCTCACTGACCTGGACAAATCATTCCTAAAATTTATTTGGAACCAAGAAAGACCCAGAATTGTAAAGACAGTTCTGGGCATCAAACATAGCGCAAGAAGGCATTACAATTCCTGACCTAAAGTTATACTACAAAGCCTGGTATTGGCAAAAAAAAAAAAAAAAAAGAATAGACCTGAAGATCAATGGAATAGATAAGAAAATGCAGAAGCAAATACAAACACACTCAGTCACCTTATTTTCGACAAAGGGGCCAAACACACTTACTGGAAGAAAGATAGCCTCTTTAACAAATGGCGCTGGAAAAATTGGCTCTCTACATGCTGAAAACTAAAACTTGACCCAAGTCTATCACCATGCACTAAACTAAAGTCAAAATTGGTTAAAGATCTAAATATTAAAAGAGAAACATTAAATCTCCTGGAAGAGAATGTGGGAGAAAATCTTGAAGACATCGGGGTAGGCAAAAAGTTCATGGACAAAAATCAAAATTCATGCTTAACACATGAAAGCATCAACAAACTAAATGAAATGACAATCAACAGCCACCAGAAAAGAAAGAAGGAAAGAAAGAAAGAGAGAGAGAGAGAGAGAGAGAGAGAGTGAAAGAAAGAAAGAAAGAAAGAAAGAAAGAAAGAAAGAAAGAAAGAAAGAAAAGAGTACTCACTAGAAACAAGATGGAAGATAGGGCTTAAAGATTTAAGGAGGGAATTCAATTAAGAAATATTTTTCAAACAGTATGAAATCTTTCTTAACTTCCACCAATTGTAAACGTTTTGCAAATATTTTTCCACGATACCCAGAAAAGAAACCAAATCAGAACAATAGGTAACTAGAACGTTTATCTATGATATCCAATATACAGATAAAAAGAAATCACCCAAACATTCTGTCTTTCTGGCCATTCTTCAGTATGTTTCACCCCCACATTGTTAGTCCCTTATCAGATAAATATGCAAATGTCTTGGCCCACTAGGAATGCTAAGGCAATATATCTATTTATAAATAACAGAAATCTGTTCCTCATGGTTTGAAGACAGGGTAGCCCAAGATTCAGGTAAGAACAGGTTTTATTTTTTAAGAGCATCTACTTCCTCTTCCTCTTTTAGGTGATCAGCTCTTTAGAAGATACAGAAGGAATGAAAGACTTCCCTTGGCCTTTAGTTACCATGGCAGCAATCCTATTCATGATGGCTTACACTTTATATCCTAATTCTTTCCCAAGGATTTCACATCCTAATACCAACACTTGGGGTAAGACTTTTCTATATAAATTTTAGAAGCACACTACTAACATTGAACTACCACATACTGCTCTAGTCTCCCAAAATTCATGTCTTCTCACATACAAAATACATTCATCCTCATAGTCTTCAAATTCTTCAACTACTGACAGCAACTCTAATGTCTGAAGTCAAAAATATTATATAAATGCCACATAAATTACAGAATTGTCTGATTCAAAGTATGATTCGACTTGGGGCAAGTTTCTTTTGTATTAAGAGCTTGTGTAAACAAACAAGTTATGTTATTCCAAAGCACAATGGTGGCCCCAGCACAGGATGAACGATCTTGTTCAGAAAGGGAGAGAAAGGAAGGAATAAAAGGGCAACAAATCCCAAGTTGGTTCAAAACCCTACAGAATAAAATAACGTTAAATGTCATGACTGGAGAATACTCTTTCTTGATTCCCTGTTCTACCTGCAGGACATATTGGAACATAGATGAGCCCTTCAGTCTGCCAGGAGCCTCATTGCTATGGCTTTTCTTGGGACAAACACATGATAACTCACAAGCTGATGCTGCATGTAGGCTGTTAGTAAGTTTGGGGTCAGGAGGTGCACTGGTATCCATTGTTCTACTGCCCCAGTGGAGATCTCTGGTGGCCCTTCCCAGTTCTCTTTCTGGCTCTCCCAGGTATTTCTATTTAATTTTTGAGATGTAAGCAGAGGTGATCTGCTCTAGTGGAGATATGGCAGACAGAGGACACAACCCACTGTGATCTCCAGAGGGGTGGCTTGAGACACATTGGTGCTCAGCTTGAGAAGATATGGAATGTTGCTCAAAAGTTCTGGAGTAAAGCCTGGAAATCAGTCTTCACACAGCAACCAGGATTATGGGCCTATGATAGGCTGGAAGCACGCACCATCTCAAACTACCTTTGGGGCCATTCTTTCACTTTCTTCTTTCTACTTTTCCACAGGAATCTCCTGTACATACACAAGTATAGCACTCATAGGTGGAGCTTTTCAGAAATGGTTGCATCTAGGGCATGTGATAATGGATAACAGGCATGTGATAACTGGGTTAGGTCACTGATCAAAGCGTAATTTTATGAGTGGCTGAATAGATTTACTGAGGACAGAAGTCCCACCATGGGAGTGGATGGCACCAACCTGTAGGTATCTATTGTTGTCTGGATAGCATACAAAGGGACAGAAGAAAGGTACCCTGGCTGATTCCTGTGTGCCTCACCATGAGCTCTTCCTCCTCTGCCATGCCCTTCCCATGTCACCCTGCTATGAATCCAGCTGACTGGACTGAAACCTCTACAAACAGGGAGATGAACTAAGCCTTTTCTCCTTTACCTTGTAGGTACTGGGTATCATCCTCAACAAGGGGAAAAAAATAATGACCACATCCTTGACTTTATCTCCAAAAGATGCTTCACCATTATTATTTTATTTTATTGGGCCACTCAGCCTGCCCCGGGGGCAGGGCTGGTGCAGCATGCATGCCAGGGATGGAATTATAGCCTCTAAGGTTGCCTAAGCTTCCCTAAGCAGGCATTTTAGATAGCTGAACCATCTCACTGGCCCTTCACCATTTCTTTTACATGGCCTAGTGGAGAACTTTCCAGAGCCTTCAGGCTGCTTCTGTTTCAAATATAAATTCTGTTTTGGCATTGTGTCCCTTTTCTCACACTTTTCAATAAGCAGTCAATGAAAGCCAGGCCCTTCCCTCAACATTGTGCTTCTCTGCTTCTTTTACCAAATATGCAAAGCCATTGCTCACAAACACTATTTTCCACAAATCGCCATAGCACGAGCACAGTTCAGTCAAGGTCTTTGCAACTTGATCTTACAATTTCTAAGGACTGGTGCTCTTGCTCGAGCTCACATCAGAATGGCCTTGCCACCTATGTCTGTGAACATTGTCCCCAGGATGATGTAGATAAACTGTAAGAGATGTTCTATATACCTCTCTTCTTCCATGTATACTCTAGACTCATCCTCAAGGCTAACATCTCACATCTCAGTCCACAGCAATGCAGGCTTTTCCCTGCAAGGACCTGCTTGCTCCCTGACTGTTGCTTGCTACCGAATTCCTGTTTTGAGGTGTTTGTTACAGCTTCATTCCATTCCACTGGAGCAATTGCTCTCTTATTCCACTCCAGCTACTACACAGTTCTACTTCTAGACCAAAGTCAAAGCATCCACGCATTTGGCTTCTGGTGAGAGCCTTGCTATCTCTCAATGTGTCTGCCACCTCCACCCCAAGGTGGTGCCTTCTAGATGATCTTCCTTATCATGCAAAGGGCAAACAACCTCCCTCTGGCCTCCCATAGAAGGGTACTTATTTGAAGTCATGAGGGTTAAGTCAGAAGGCCAAGAAAGAGACAGAGTCACCTCCGGAGTGGTGACAGTCTACTGGAGCTGGACGACACATTTAGAGAATTGAAGAGCCTCAAACACATGACTTGTGTTCCCTTAAATGCTTGTTGACAGGCGGCTAAACAGTTGAGTCATAATGGGTGGGAGTGAAAAACCTCAGACTATTTGGGTGACAGAAACTTTGGAGGAAGATATTTTAAGAATGGTAAATGAGAACCCAAAAGCCCTTCTGGGGTGGAGACTTAAAAAGGGAAAATTCTCCACTTGCTCTTTTTCCTGAGGCTTTAGTCATGTGGGTGCCACTAAAGGCTCTCATTGCAGCACAGCAGCTCCCATGGGGGAGACACAAGCCACAAAGCCTCTCATGGTTTCACAGAGCTGGGACAACAAGACATGGGATTTAAATGGCTTTTCATTTATAGTAGGGCTCCTCCGTAACATCACTGCATCCCCAGAGGATTACATGCAATAGGGCCTGGACAGAAAGTTGTGACGTTCATCTCTTAGGAGAACCCCATGTTGTCCTATAACTTGGCTCCTACCCATCAGCTGCACCCCAGGTTAATACTTGTATGTGAGCCTGTTGAGCACAGGACACATAGTAAACCCTGACAGACCCTGTGCTGCTGCAGCCCCTCTGCACTACAGTGCAGGACCATCCTGCCTGAACAAATCTGGGATGGACTAGCCTGGCTGGGTCATCAAGACAGTCCTACTGGTATCCTTAGGGCAGCTTCTGTAGGAATCCTGATGCTGGCCCAGCCCCACCAGGCTGGAGTGCAGGTGGCACCCCAAGGGGGCTGGAGTCCAGCTTTAGATTCATGCCAGAAATGAAGTTGTGGGGGGCTGGTAAGCTGTTGTGAGGCACAGCTGGCCCATTCTCAGTTGTCCCTGAAGTGGGGATGCCTCCCTTGCTGCCACAGCCAGTAACTATCAGCTATGATCTAGGAACAGTTATGCAAGAGCCCATGAGAGAGAGGCCAAGTTCAGAACCAGAGGAAAGTCTCCACTGGGCTCAGGTTTCAGTCCATCCCCTTTATTGTGGCAGGGACAGTTCTGCCTCCTTGTACCTCTGACTGTGATCAGAGTACCCCAATAAACATCATTTGGAAACTAAGCAGGGAAGAGATATATTGGATGAAAATTATATTGTGCTGTCAGACATTTATTTTAAGTTGTTTGTGAATATAATTTGACTAGAAGCATAATTGCAAGAGTTGAAGAATGAAGAAAGAATTTAAAAGACGCTGCCAGATTGAGGCTAATATAGAAACCCTGGCTTAAAACTTGACATTCTTGCTAAGGGTAAGTAAAAAACACCCCATTTCTGTGTCCATCAGAGACAAGCAAAGAATTGCTTGAGGGTAAGCACCATGATTCTTGATTCTATATAAAAAAGAATCTCTCAAGGGGCTTTTTAAATGTAAAGAATGAGATCAGTCTACAGCAACATTTCAATAGTATAACATCATGTTTTAATTTGAAATTTAGTCAAAACTATTGTGTGGGAAGAGAGAAAACATCAGGCTAGGACCGGATCATCTGAGTCAGTGGATCTCAACTGAGACAGCTCTGGCACCACATGGAAATGTCTGGGGACAGTTTTCATGGTCACTAATAGGGATGGTATTGCAAGTATCTAGTGGTTAGAGACCAGAAATTCTGCTAATCACCTAGCACAATGTGTGTCTTACAACAAACCATGACAAAATTAAACAGTCAATAGTGCCAAAGATGAGGATTCCTGATCTAAGACCCTCTTCCCTTTTTCTCTGTCCTGTCAAAGGTCACTAGGTTCTTTCACACAGGATGTGTGTGTGTGTGTGTGTGTGTGTGTGTGTGTGTGTGTGTGTGTGTGTTTGCATGCATAGGAAAGATAAGAAGAATTATGTTATGGTTTAGATCTAAAATGTCCCGTGATAGCTCACATGTTCAGAGGTGAGGCTATGGAAATATTATTGGATCACAAGGGCTCTAACATCAGCAAGTTGGGTTGGCCTGATAACTCAGAAGACTAAAGCACCTGCTTAGGCAGAGCGCAGCGGCTGGGGTTCAATCCCTGGCGTGCTGTGCTTGCCCCACCCACTCGGCCTGCTGAGACAAAGATTGAGACTGGGCATGGTGGCGTTCACCTGTAAACCTAGCACTTTGGGAGACTGAAAATAGAATAATTACTACAAGTGCGATCTACATAGTGAGACCCTATATACTCTGCACACCCTGTCCTAAATACAGAAGAAGAAAAGAAAGAAAAAAAGAAAAGAATAGATAACATCAGTAAATCAATCCTCTTTGATGAGGTCATACTTTGATGGCATTATTGAGAGGCCATGAAACAGAATAGATCAGATCTAATGGAAGGCAGTGAGCGTTGGGATTGAGACCATGGAGATGATGTCTTGTCCCTGCCCCTCCTCTCTCGCTCTTTCCATCTCTCTGTGCTTCCTGGCTGTGACAGAGTGAGCAACTTTGCTCTGCCAGGATGTTTCTGCCTTGTCTCAGGCCTAGGTGGGGTGGGGTGGCCACAGACTGAGCCCTCTGCACCATGAGCCAAAGTAAGTCTTACTATCTTTAAGTTACAGCAGGTGTTTTTGATGGTGGGAGAAAGCTGATCACAACAGTATGCATTTGGACAACTTAATGTAGGAGAAGTAATGTTCATCTATTTTATTTCATTTAGTATCCCATGAAGTGAGTTTTATTTATTTACTTATTATCACTAATGTTATTATTAAAGTATTTGGTATACAGTCTCACTATGCAGCTCAGGATTGTAATAATCCTCTTGTCTTCAAGTCTCTCAGTGCTAGGATTATAGACGTGCCCCACCACATCTGGTATCAGGGGCTGGCTCAGTTCTCCTGGGGGCAGGGCTGGCAGGACATATGGTCCTGGGGATCTAACTCCAGTCCCTGTGCTTGCCTAAGCAAGCACTTAGTCTGCTGGTCTATCTCACTGGCCCTTTGTTTTATTCTTTACCTATTGGGTTATTCACAATATTCATACAAAACCTATTTGCCATGAACAAAGACCCCTAAAATATCTGGCTGTGCTCTTGCCATTTTCTTCATTAGTTTTCTTTCAATAACAGCAAGACTGGTTTTCCTGTCACCAGGGACACATTGTTATTTGTCAGTGTGTTCATGTAAACAAAAAGGGAGATGTCCTTATCCCAGTGGAGAGGATTTACACTAGAAATTGTCATTTGCATCCCTTCAGAGGTCAAATGACTGCATGCGTTTAGCCATCCACAATTTGGAGAAGCATCCGTTTAATGTTAGAGGCTGAAACCAGATGCTCACTGTTGTCTCAATGCATCCATTTAAAAAGTGCTATTTAGCTGAAGCACATACTTTGTCCAAGATTAGAAAATGATTCCAAAAGTATCACACCCTATGTCTGTTGAAAAGTAAGGCACTAAGCAGAGTCAGTTAATTATTCTGATGCTTGTTCCAGCTGCAAGTTAATTTTTCTAACACGGAAAGTTCTCTTTGTCTTCCTACTGACTTTGCAGTGGCAACCTCCCCGACCTGAAGCTCCAGGCTCACCCTGGGGATCCTGCCTCTCTCTCTCTGCCCAGCAACCTGCATGTAGTGCCAGCGGTGCTTACGGAGCCAGCTCTGCTCCATGTTTCTGACCTGTCAGTCCCCACTTCTGGGATGCACCCATCCCCAGAGAAAGCTCTCTGCCTGCAGGCTTTCCTTTGGCATGCAAATCACCACAGCATCAGAGAGAGGCAGGGGTTCTCCTACCAGGGCTTTCCACTTGGGCTGTTCCCCAATGGGAGGAGATAATCTGTGGTGCTATTTTGATCTGGAGAAGCTACTGGGTTGAAAAATGAATGCAGGCATACAGATTTTGGTTTGCAAAATATCAGGGTCTATTTTACTGTCTCTTCCTTTGCGGGATGAGATAGAGGCCTCTGCCCAAAATTGTACCACTGAACCTTGACTTGCCCTGAGTTACACTGGCCATTAGGCAAAATGCCTTCATCCTAGAAGGACCACGTGTTCCCAGAAAGACTTATTCAGTAAACCATCAATCAGAACTTACTGAGAACTTTGGTAAATACAAATGTCCTAGCAACTCCTGTTATCAATGAGTTTTAAAATCAGTTTGGTTCAAGGTGCAGGGCTAACACCAAGAGCAAAATAATGGATTGATAACAGGAGATAGGGAGCTAGACCCTCCTCAGATGAGGAGGAGGTGAAGAGATGAAGTGGAGCGGCTGGCCAGATAGCTCAGTGGATTAAAGTTCCTGTTTAGGCAGATGTAGGGATCCAGCCTGCTATGCCAGCCCTACTCCTGGGGTACACTGAGAGGGTGATTGAGACTGAGCATGGTGGCACATGCTTGTAATCCCAGCATGTAGGAGGCTGAAATGGAGGAAAATCACTATGAGTCCAGTCTGTGTAGTGAGACCCTTAGACCCTGTGCTAAATACAAAATGAATGAATGAATGAATGAATGAATGAATGAATGAATTTCATGTGGTGCTGGAGATCTAACCCAGGTCCCTGAACTTGCCTAAGCAGGCACTTAGTCTGCTGGCCCATCTCACTGGTCTGCTTAGTCTTCTGGTCTATCATTCATTCATTCATTCATTCATTCATTCATTTATTTATTAAACAATGAGAAGAACTGGGAAAGGGAGGGGAAGGAAAGGGATGAAAAGAGAAATTGCAATGCATTATGTATATGTACCAACTCCACACAAGACATGTAATCATTATGTACTACAAACATGTATGAATAATGATTATTTTATTTTATTTCATTTTTTTTTGTCTTTTTGAGACAGGGTCTTGCTGTACAGTTCAGGCTGGCCTTGACATCAGTTTTGTAGCCCAGGCTGGTCTCGAACTCTCACCGATCCTCCTGCCTCAGCCTCCCAAGTGCTGGGATTACAGGTGTGTACTGCCACGCCCGGCTATTTTAAAAAGAAATTTTTGGAAGAAACTCACCAATAAATCAATCTCTATGAAGAATAAAATCCACCTGGGTGGTTAACATTGAGAAAATTTAAATAAATGAACACCTTAAAGACTATAAGAATATAGAAATGACTATAGGAAATGCTAAATTTAATTTATAATCCTTAAAGTTTCTTAAAACTGAGGAATGATTTTAGTTCTTTCTTAACTAATGGAAGATGTTGTAGTTACAATTCTTCTAAATTACTCCAGAAGATGTAGGGTCAAAGAGAGATACTGTCATAAATTCAGTGTATTCAAGGGCTAGACAGGTGTTGCTCTAATGTGCCATAGCTGATAAGGGGCCACGTTGAACAGTGGCCACTGTGACTCAGGAATACCTGCTTGTCTGGAGGAGGTACTAGGAATGCAGGCTCAATGTGTTAAAGAAATCTATAAGCCTAGATATTTGGAGTGTAGAGTTTCCTAATTTGCAAATATTAACAACAAGGAAAATCATCCTTTAAATGTACTACGGGTCATGCGTCAGAACGTCTGAAGGGAAAGGAACATGGGATGCTTACGAGCCTGGCTCACTTCCCAGAGCCATCAGCTCTGTGTGTTTGGGTTCTGTGTGGCAGTAGGTGGTTGGGGGAGGGAGCTGAGGGGAGGTCTTCTGGAGCATGCAGGCCTTGGGTGGAAGTGTGCTCATCATCCTCACTGCAGTGGAAGATTGTAGACAGGAAAATTGTCTCACACTTGCATTTTCCAAAGTTCTTTCTGGCTGGCTAGAGCCAGGAATATGGATTGAATTGGGCAAGACTATTATCATGGCGATCATTTACAAAGGTTTTATAGTATTTAAGATGCTATATATATATAGCATTATACATATGATGTATAATAAGGATGACATATTTATAACATGATTGGATGATATATTTATGAATAGATTTATTTACATGACTGAAAACTTGTCCAATTTTTAATCTATATCTGACTTCTATTGGAAGTATACTTAAAAAGTATCAGGTCAAATTTTTTTGCTGTAACAAATTAGCATATCACTAATACTAAAAATAATGGATTTTGATCTAATAGCTTTTTCTGATTACAAATGGATTCAGTATAGTATATTTAGAATATTCTGAAAAGCACAGTGGTAATAGTGACAAACCCCATAACATTACCTTTGTCATAGTAGGTATTAAAAGTGAGCCTCACCTATTGCAAGTGAGGTGTGCTGCTGATAAAGAATGAGCCTTTATTTTCTCACAGTTTTTGAAGGCTGGGAAATCCAAGATTGAGATGCTTGGAGTTGATGAAGGCCTTATTGGTGCCTCTGCTTTCAGATGTCACCTTGTTGATGCATCTTTCTGTGGCAGAATAGGAGAAGGTGGTGTCCTTAGCTGGAAGAGAAGGTGGTGAAAGATGTCTGCCATCGGCTCCAGGAACCCCTTGCATAAGGGCCTTCACCATGCTGCTGCGTGGAGCATTCATTTTCCAAGTGAATTTTTGGGCATACACATTCAAATGGTAGCTTTATCCTATCTTTTGATAGCTCATCCAGCAAGCATCCAGGTGCAATCTAATAGTTAAACTTGTCACAGACTCTAAGCCAGGGTAGCTGTACATTTTAGAAAACAGGATTATTCCTTTAAAATTTAGTGCTTAAAAACTTGAAGTTATTTGTCAAAGGATATATGCACTGTAACACTTTCACTAAGTAAATCTAATATCTATCTAAGGCAAAAATACTGAATGATAATTCTTCTCCTCTCCTTGGATTTTCATCAAAGTTCAGCATTAGTTTGTTTTTCCAAAAATGACTGTGACGTGTCTCCCACCCCTCATGACTTAGGCATATGAAGAAGTAAGCCTGTGCTTACTTACTCCCCACCATGTTGGGTGGACACATGCCTGGCAGGTAGAGACTCAGTATGATTTCCATAGCCAGAGCATGGGAAGAGAAAGCCTTCATATCGCTTATCTTGGCTTGGCGTCTGATGATACTTCCTCATAGAAGTCCTCTTCTCCTTTTGACCATAGGAAGTACAAGAATGAGGGGGCCTCTTTCACAAGTGCACCAGACCCATTCCTGAGAAGTGATCCCTTCTGACGTCTTCTCCTAATGCCATCAGTTTGGAGTTAGAATTTCTCTATATAAATTTTTGGGGTATAGTAATATCCAGATCATAACGTTCTACTCTCACCTCCCAAAATGCATTCAGTCTGTCCCCACAGTCACCAAAATTCTTTTTTTTTTTTTCTTTCCATTTCATGTACTTGGTACAGGGTTTCACTATGCAGTTCAGACTCATAGTAATCCTGTTTTCAGCCTCCTCAGTGCTGGGATTATAAGCTCATGCTGCCACACCTGGACTCAGTCACTGGCTCAGTAAGCCCCAGGGGCTGGGCCAGCATGGCTTGCAAGACTGGGTATTTATCTCTGGTCCCTGTACTTGCCATAGCAGGTATTTAGTCTACTGTTTTGCTGGTCCTTACCAAAATTCTTAACTATTTCTAGCATCAACTCAAAATTCAAAGTTCAGGATATTATTTAAATTAGGCTGCATAAAAGACTCATTCCTATAGTCCCAGTTACTCAGGAAGCTGAGACAAGATAATGTGAGTCCTGACTGCGCAACTTTGTGAAACTCTATCATAAGATAAAATAGAATAAAATAAAATATTTAACAAGATCTACCAATATAGCTTAGGAGTAGAGTACTTTTCTACAGTGTATGAGACCCTTGGTTCAACTCCCAGTACCAAAAGAACGAACCAACCATCTATATTAGACTTGGATGAAACTCAAGGTATAATTCACCTTCAGCCACTCCATGTCCACACCTGCAGTTCTCCAAGACACTCTGGAATCCAGGAAGCGATACACCTCTGCAGCTTACACATTTTGTGCACCTGTATAAGTAGCACTGAGAGGATGCAGCCAGGGCTTACTGACTGTGTATACACCATAGCTGGGATGACTGAACTGGAATTCAGGGACAAGTTCTTTGGAATCATTCTTTCTGCAAGGCCCTAACATTCCCTATATGTAAAGCAAAAGGGAGAGTAGTACAGCCCTGAAGGGTTTCAAAGTGCCACAGGGTCATTTTTCCATTCCTTTGAAGAATGGCATCTGGGCTTTTCCTATCCACCCTGGAAGGCACTCATTTGTGCCCTCCTTTGTTGTTCTCTCCTGAGCATGTGTTCTCACTTGTTCTCAAAAATGAGGATTTTCCAAATCTCTACATTATGTTTCTTTTCTGATCATAAACTTCACCTTTAAATTATTTCCGCCTGCCTGAAGTTTATGACAGTCGGTAGGAGCCATTCCCTACCCTCGATGCCATGCTTGCATATCTCGCCCACCAAATGCCCACTCCCATTGCTCACAATCTCTGCCTTCCACTAGGCACCAGGTCATGAACACAGTTTAGCCATGGTCTTTGACACTGCATTAAAGAAATTTTCCTCTAGCTTCCAATGATGGCTTCTTGCTTTCCACCTGAGCCCTCATTGGAATAGCCTTGTCCTTCTCCACTTCTATAAATGTTTCCCTGATGACAATTTCGGTAAACTCCACAGAGACTAGGGCATTCTCTGCAACTCTCCCTTTCTTTTGCTCCTCAGCAGACTCACCGCGCATGTTCTGCCCATGCCAATGTAGGACTTTCTTAGCCCAACCCCTGCAGTCTCCTAGCTACTGCTCACTACCTAGTACTGATTTTTAGCTTGGAAGGCAAACTTCTGTGAGTAGGATATATTTCAAACCCATTTCTTCTGCAGAGGACAGACTCTGAGGATGTCACAGTCTGAATCTGTAAAGCCCAACAAATGACGATATATTGTACTGCACCCAATTATCTCTTTGCCCCTTTGTGACATAGACATCAGATGTACTCGTGGTGCAAGCAACACAATATTTCTAGAGCTCACTTTTGCCTTTACAGGAGACCTAGCAATAACTTATTCAAGCAGTAACTGTGAGTCTTGTAAATATGCCACTAAATGCCACTGAGTTACCACTTCATCCTTTCCTTATACAGCGCCTCAAAGTGTCCAACTTCAAGAAAAATAGGAAGAAATGAGGTGGAGATGGCAGAGAAGAAACTCCCGATGGAGATAGGATTATGCACCAACTCTTACTCCAGTATTTGTTATTTACTCCAAGAATGTAAGCTAACTTTTCTGGGCATTGTTTTAATGTAATTACCTGGCTTCATAAGTTGCAATGCTCACTAAATGATTAAATGGATTAATGTGCTTATTAAGACAGTACCTAGCACAGAGCAGACACACAAAACAGTCTCTGTTCTCTTATAATAACACTACCATATTGCCAGTTATGCTACAGTAGCCAGTAGATTTTTCTGGAAAATGTTTTATATTAACTAGAAATGCAAACATTGCATAAAACAGAAAGATCAGACCTTTGAAAAATAAAAGATGGCACTATATACAATTGTTAGCCAGTATTATGCAGGTGAAGATATTTTGCTTCTGATTCAAAAGCCATGTAAATAAAAATGTCTTTTAAATTTTAGTGGAGAGATTAAGGTAGGGTGGTGATGTTAAGGTACCCGCCCAGAGCCCTGTTCTGGTATGATTGCATGGGTTTGCACTTATCATATAACTCACTTTTGTGTTCTGGCACTGACAGCTATTCAAGCAAAAGGACCAAGAGGATTAGTTATTAGGAGAAAACTGCCCCAAAGAAATGAATATAAAGAATTGAAACAAAAATATTGATAAGATTTCATCAACCATAAGTCTCCCAGACTCACATGTTCTTATGCAGCACAACTTTTGCCTTAAAATGATATTATAAGCATGCAGAGAAGGTGACGTTCAAGCCATCAGGGAGGAAGTCCAGGCGGCTGGACAGGTCCCTGATTTCTACTCAACACTGCAATCCATAAATCCAGTGCAGATTTTTTTTTTCTCCTCACTATTGAAAACTCATCTCTAAAGTTCCTCCTTCTCGTGTTTCCTTTTTATTAAAAGAACATCCCAGAGGAAGGGATGTGCTGAGAGGAAGCATGGGAAAAGAAGGAAAGAAAACCTAAGGGCTGGGGGTAGAGCTCAGCAGCATGAGTGCTGGCCTGCAAGCGCCAGGTCTGTGAAAATTGCTCCTACATTTTGAAGCAAATACAAAAAGTAAACTTAAAAAGTCAAAGTTTGGTAGACCTTGTGTCTCATTAAGAACACTTCTAATGGCATACAATGGTTGCAGGGCCAGCTGGGTTGTAGGCCACAGGCCCGGTAGTTGGACTTTCACTGGGCCTCTGACTGGAACTTCCCCTCCCAAGAAGACATGGCAAAAGGGCTCCCTTCCTCAGGAGACAAAAGCACCTCTGTGACTGGGATTGGTCAGGTTGTCCATTGGTCCACTGCTGGTCCTCAGGAAAGGAGCTGAAGAGGAGCAAGAGAGCAGCCAGGAGAGGCAGTGGGACTCTGAAGAAATCAAAGGAATGCACAGTAACCTGTTAGGATCAAGACCCTTACAGCACATTTAAACTGCTTTCTATGGGGTTCTGGCTGCAGCTCCATATAGACTGCATGTTTAACCTATGTGCAGACCCATCCTTAGCACTTAGGAAATAAAATCAGCCAGACATGGTGGCATAAGCCTGTGATCCAAATATTTTAGGAAGCTGAGGCAAGAAAATCAAGGTTTAAGGCTAGACTGAACAAAGAGTGACTTAGTGAGACTATTTTTTAAAAAGGCCTAGGTGATAACTCAGGAAAAGGCTCTGTGTTCATCCCTAATATCCAATCAAAGGAAGGAAAATATGTACATACTGTTTTCAAATAGTATATATGCTGTGTTAAACAATGCTTGCAGATAGATTATAGCAAATGTCCCTGGTGGACTCAGGTATTCCTTTGTTTCATCCAAAAAACAACTAGAAACTGGTGACCAAAATCCCTGCACCGCAGGTGGCCACATAAGAAGGAACCAAATATGCCTCAGTGCTATAGCTAAGACTATGAGTTGGATCCAGTTAGGGGGACAAATGTATGCCCCTTCCATGGAATGGGGGTCAGTCTTTCTTCAGTGGGTCAAGGAGTGACTGTTTGCATAAAACAATGACAGGGTTTTTTTATGTCATTTCCTATTTTCCTAATTTAACTTCACAGCCAGCAGCATGCATGCCTACGAGTTAGGGGCCTGAAACATCTCCTAGCACATCTCACTCCCCATCCCAGCCTCAAGCAAGAAGTCTTGCAAAGTCACAGCTTTTTTCTTTTACTCTGTCCTGTTTGGTGATGCCTCCCTAGCCCACCAGTAAAAGAGATGCTCTGACCTCCATTGCAGTTCACCAACAAGGGGTCCAAGAAAGACCAGTATGGCTGAATACGAGGAGCCCCACCTTGGCTGTCCTGGGGTTGCCTCCTCCCAGGGAGTGGGGATCGCTGCAGCCAACAGACAGACCCACTCAGAGGCAGTGACTCTGGCTCCAGGTTCCACCACTGTTGCTTAGGTCTTAGGACAGGAAAAGCCTATCTAAGTGTGCCTGTGACCACTGCCAGAATCCATGCAGTCTTCGCTATGGATTAAACATCTCCTCCCCCGAAGAAGACTCTGGAGTAAGTGCCAAGTAGAGCTGCAGTTGGTGGCTTGGGATGCAAAACGAGAGAGTTAGAGGTGAGTGAGGTGCTGTTTATAGGGCTGGAACCATCAGATTTGCACAGGTTGGAACTGTAACTCTACATAGGAGTCAGGAAACTTGTTCTTTTCACTAAGAAGAGAACCAGCAGATAAGAGCAAAGGTGGACCATGGTATATGATAGCTACAGGTCATTGGCTGGGGAGATACCTCAGGGGTCTAAATGCCTGCAGGGCAAGCACAAGGACCCGAGTACCACATACCATGCCAGCCCCATCTCAGATGTATTGTGTGGGCCAACAAAACTGGGCGTGGTGGTTCATGCCTGTAATCCCAGTGCCTAGGGGCTGAGACAGGCAGATCACTGAGTCTGAGCTGCATAGCAAGACCCTGTGCCAAATAAAAAAAAGAAAAAAGTCTTTACAAAAACAAACTATAGGTCATCAAACAACGAACAGCCTGTTTACCCTATCTTGAATATGAAACCACAAGAGTGGCTTATCAGATCTTACCACAATGGAGGAGGGAAAAAGATCACACACACACACATACACACACACACACACACACAGACACTCCCTGTCTCTCTATCTCTGTCTCTGTCTGTGTCTCTATTTCTCTCTCTCTTTCATATACACACACACACACACACATCACACACACATGTACACACCACTACAGATGTCACAAAGAGTAGCATCTGCTACACACAAAGTAAGACAGATGAGGAGGAGAAGGAGGGAAAAATAATAAAGATTACTCTTAAGGAATAATTATTAGCAGTAGTAGTCTGCCTCCATCTCCAATAGTAGTACCATTTTGCATTTCATAAAGGGGCTTTATGTTTACGGTCATCAAAAAGGAATACTTCCTGAGTCTTGAAATGCAGTGACCAAGCCAGAGCACAAAGACAAACTCACAGGGAAACATCCATGAGTAAAACTGGTATTTTTAGAGTTATGGTGTGTGACAATGGATATCTGGAAAATCCCAAATATTCTAGGAGGGATACTAGAAATATCTATTTTATTTTATTATTTTATTTTATTACTGATACCATATTTTTCTATGTTTCTCATGTTGGCCTCTAACCCCTAAGCTTACACAAGCCTCCTGAGAAGCTGGAGTGTAGGCATGTGTAAGCATACCCAGATTTCACTGAAATATATTGCTTCAACAAATAGCAACACTTTTATGATAAACTTACGTTGCAACGTATGTTATGAGGCAAATGTCAAGCATGACTTTGTTTAATAGTCAAGGTAAGAGAGATCTCGGGAGTCAGGAGGACTGGGGACACAGGTGACAAGACTACATATTTATCTACTAGTAGATAAACACATGGATGCTTGCACATGCTCTGTATGCATCAGCATGCACAGATTGGGAAAGAAGATGAAGTGTTGAAGCCACCTGCCTAGATTCAAAACTAGAGCCTGTCTTTTCTTCACTATGAGTTGAGTTTCCTGTACACAGTAGTGCCTCTGCTGACAAGCAGGTTGGGGGCTTGGAGTCAGGTCCACCTAGAACCTGCCACATTCTTCTGAGGGATTTTCAGTCATGTCAGATTATGTGCTCAAATAGGATCTCTGACTTCTGTGTCCCTCTGTGTGCTTAGCAGGCTGAGAAAATCAACTCAGAGAGATCTAAAACTGAGATTCAATTCCAAAATGAATAGAGAGCTTTTAACTGAAAAATTATGAACTCATTCTTGATTGATAACCAGAAGACATGAAATTGCAGCCAGACACGGAGGCATGGCTACTGGAGAGTGTTCAGACATTCAAGGATGCCTAGAGGATTGGTCCTCAGACACTATGAGCCTGTGTTCAGATTTAAAAGATAATTCAACTAACTCAGTGTACTATGGAATAGAAGAATTTAATACATGCTGGGCAATTTTTGCAACACTGATTATATGTCTAAATACTGGGGCCTCCCCACTCTAATGGTGATTTTTCTAGACACCTTAGGTTAAAGAAGACAGTTTAAGGAAAACACCTTTACTGATTTAGAATTTGTTTCAGTTTAATAAAAATCTATGAGCTACAATGTTTTATTTCATTCAGTAGATGCTCAATAAATCCTAGCCCTGTGACAGAGAATTCTCTTCTGTGACCAGTTAGCCTGCAGGGCATTCTGAAGCCCAATTGTTCCTCACCTAATGCTACTCAATCCCCCAGGACGTGTACATAGAGGCTAGACCATCCTACCACACAATGGTTAAGGCATCATTAGTGGCTCCCTCCTGAGTAAGGCACTGGCCTCCTCTGAAAACAGATTTAACGTGATTATTTGCTTCATTACCCAGAAGTGATCTGTTCACCTTCTCTAGAACTGCAGCCAAATGGCTGCTTACAACCCAGGCTCCACCTCCCAGCACAGATGGCACTGGTCTTCCGTGATGAGCATAAGCAGCTCACAGCACCGACCGTGGCAGGCAGGCCATGCTATATTCCAGCATTTTCCCTTGCAAGTGGTATTTTCTCCAGTGTATATTCCAAATCCCAAAAACTACAGAAATATTTGGGCTAAAAAAATAACCATGGCCTAGGGCCAACAGACTCATCCAGAGCTTGTATTCCTACCACAACCCACTAATTTATTGTTTCACCTTGGGCAAGTCAGTTAACAGTGTTCTAGAAGATGTGAAAACTTGCTAATGGATGCCTTACCATGTCTGTAAGGCACACATGGAGGAGACCTGACTAAATTTATGCCCAGATCTTGTGGAGAAAGCAAAAGGAGGAAAATAGCACATTATTGAAAAAGCTGAAAGTAAAGCTTTTAGAAACTTAGACTTAAATTCTTTCTGCTCTCATGTTTTCTGCTTATTAAAAAAAGTGCATCTTTACACAGAGGCTTAGTTGACCATGTTTGAATTACTGAAAGTAAAGGGTTTAGCCTGGTGTCCTGAACACAGAATACAGGATTTATTGACTCTAAACTGGAACTTTAGTAACACAATATTTAATGCCATCAAAACACAGAGGAAAACCAACATGTGGTGGAGATTAGGAAGTCATGTTCATTCTTTCTCACAGAGAGCATTTTGGGCGTAGTAAGTCATATTTTCTGAAGACAAAAGTAGTCCCATGAGTTCATAGTTGGTCAGAATGAAGAAGTTTTGGCTTTAAACTATGGAGTGCAGGTCTGGAAAGAGAGCCCGGTAGACTAAGAACTTGCTCAGGCAAGTGCAGAGGGCAGGGTTCTATCCCTGGCACCAACTGCCCCAGGTCCCACTGAGCCAGCCACTGAGCCTGGGTGTGGTGGTGCATTCCTATAATCCCAGCTGTAGAGGGGCTGAAAATGAGATGATCACTGCAAGTCTTAGTTTTGCAGTGAGACCCTGCATACATACACACAGAAAGAAAGAAAGAAAGAAAGAAAGAGAGAGAGAGAGAGAGAGAGAGAGAGAGAGAGATGGAGTGCAGAGAGGTCAATCCAGGTTTCACATTATTTCTATGGTTATTGTTGTTTGTAAACGAAAATGAAACGTGCTAGCCTGCTGAAATACAAAACTAGTGTTAAACATTTGAACAAAATTAATATAATGCGGGCCATGAAGTAGAAACAACAATGTTTTCATAATACAGGGCTCAGATTTTTTTTTAAATATTTCTTCAAATTTCTTGGGAGATACCAATTTTAAAGTGTAATTGACAATATCTGTATATTAAATGACTTAAAACGAATCTCTCTCTTCAACTCCAGCATGATTAACAATTTTATTACACAGATATAAAATATTTAAGTGAAATTTAACCTGTCTGCAAATAAATGCCTGGTCTTCCATACAGATTTAAACTCTGGAAAGGAGCCACTGAGCCCAGCACCCAGCCAGGACAAGCCAGTGCACCTTGGCAGGGGACAGCCAGAAGCAACTGAACACAACAGCCAGGAACAAGCCCAGCCAGATGAGTTCAAATTCAGAACTACACCCTGCTGAGCCAAGGCAAACTGTTAGGCCCAGCAAAGCCCACACTGAAGCCCAGACCGACAGAACCAACTTCATGGCATGGAGGTGGCAGGAGGTAACTGAGGTGAACTACAACGCCTGGAAGACTCCAGGTACATGAAGAGGAGGTGTCCAGACTAAACTCAGGGAACTAATTTAAATACAAATTCTCAATTGATGACCTGATTTTTATGTAACTATAATGTTTATTTTTATGGTCTGAAGTACAAACCCACTAGTTACAAAAGTTTGGCAATTTCTAAATTTCACTAGCTGTTATTAGTATTGCTAATTGTACTACTGTAAATAGAATACTATATTTACCTCAGTCGCATGTTCTTCCCTGGGTAACATCAGAAGGCACTTGGGTAATTACCTCACCAAAGGCTTAAACCAAAGGACAAAGGATAGTACAAAAAAAAACAAAAACAATGTCTCACTCTCAGCCCATAGACAGCACAGTCTTGGGAAACACACAAAACACAGGAGAAATACCTAAAGAACAGATCCTTTACAGAGAGGTTCTCATTGCAGTGATACAGCTATCAAATGTTCACAAAAAGTATCAGAGAAATCAAAATAAAGTGTATTTCCTGAAATAGAAAAAGGTAAAAGAAAAGGAACAAAATGCAACCTCAGACCCCCAGCACACCCAGAAAAATCCCAGGAGATATCAACATAGAAGAAATCGAAAGCAACATACCTGAAATCTCTGAAATAACAGCAAACTGCACAAGGGTGTAGAGGAAATCAGATAAAAATAATATAAAAGGTAAAAAAGAAATGATAACTATACTTAAAGAATTACTAATCATTTATAAGGAATTATAAATGATTCTGTGATTAAAAATAGAGAAGAGAAAAATGATAGAAACTTTGAATTAGCAATATAGGAAAAAAATAGAATGCTTAAATTAGATTCAAAGGGCTATAAAGGAAATTTAAAATTCCATTAAAATTGGCAAAACTATTTCAATTAAAGAAAGGATAAACTTTCAGACTTTGAAAACATCACTGCATCTAGTGACTAGGAAAGGAAAAATCTCTTAAAAAATAACAAAGATCCAGGAAATAATAATTCTACAACTACAAGATGATACAAAGATAAATAACCTAAGACTAGTAGGCATCAATGAAAAAGAAGGGGGCAACACAAATGACATAAAAAGAATGTGAACAGAAGCAAATGCAGAAAACTTATCCACTTTGGGAGAACAATTTGACAGACAGGTAACCAATGCAGATGGAAATCCAAAGAATATCAACCCAATTAAATCAACACCCAGACATATAATAATCAAGATCCCAGAGATTCAGCAGAAGAACAACATGTTGAAAGCTACCAGAGAAAAGAAACAAAGCGCATTTAAAGGAAAACCACCTAGGTCACTCTCCTTAAGCACTCTATACATCATCAGTTTCTTTCCTCTGTAGCCTCATAATCTCCTTGAACAGAAAATCTGAGACACAGCTGAGTTATAGGATGTTAGGATACAGGCTCTCTTATGTCCAGAGTCCTCACTGAACTTGAAAGGCTAAGACCAATGTATTAGCTATCTTTGTAGCCTTCTCTTTTCTCTAATTTTTTAGTCTGCAAACTTAAGTTGTTGACCCTCCAGAGAAGAAGCTTAGTGATATTATTACCCTATAACATAGGCACTTGAGCTTAACATCACTCTTTCTGAATATCAAATGCCTTAGACATAACATGGAACAGTACTTTCCATCAATCATTAATATTCTAATAAATCCCTATAGAATGTGATTATAAAAGACAATTACACATTTTTACAGAGAAGTTTAAAAAACTAACCATATACAAAATTGTAGCAGGTCAATCCTATGACTTTTTTTTTTCTTGTCTCTTATTCTCCTTTATTACCTTTTTAAAAATAAACATTTATTTGAGAAAGTGTACAGCAATAATTGATATAACATTAGAAACAGCAAGGATTTAGAAGACCAGAATAATAAATATTCCAAGCATTGCTTTAGTATTACACATTGCTATCCTCAATATGCTGATCTATAAAAGGCACAACAGCTTCTAACTTTGCCAGTTCTGCTGATAATCCACTGCTATTATGGACTATTGAATTATACATACAGCTGCTTTTTCTTAGTTTGATGAGAAGAAAGATTTGTGCTAATAGTGTTTAGAAAAAATATCATGTTTACATTTTGTACTCTGAACAACTACTATGAAGACAACAATATGCAATGTATTAATTATTGTAACCATCCTACTAAGAGCATGGAGCAAAGTACTACAAGTCTTGTAAGAAAACAAATTCCAACCAACTGGTATACCCTGCAAAACTGTCTTACAATTTTAATGGAGAAGTGAAATATTTCCATGACAATAAACAACTAAAGAATTTCATGTGACTCATCCAGAAGGCTGACACTTAGAACAGATCTGCAGAGCACTGCACATGGTTTCAAGGTAAATCCTGAGGGGATTTGACTGACCTTAGGAGATGCAAAAGTTACATGTTCTGTTATACAGGCTTTGCCTTAGCTTGCTTTTAACCACCCTCAAGTTTAACTATGAGGCATAAAAAGTAAAGCTAGATTAGTATGTTGTGCTGTAAAAGGCTTATATCAACAGCTTCCAATATTGTCAGATCTGCCAATAATCCACTAACATTATGAAATATTGGACTATGTATACAACTACTTTCTTTTAGTTCAGTAAGAAGAAATTTTATATCAATAACGATGAGAAAAATTATCATGTCTGCATCCTGTGCTCTAAATAACTACTACAAGGACAACAGTATGCATTGTATCAATTATTTGGAAAGTACTACTAACGTGTTTTGAAACTGTTGCCTTGTTATTTCTTAATAAAAGTAATAAAAAATGAATACATGTAAAGTTTAAAAAATTTCATGATGACAAAGCTAACGCTACACAGACTACTAAAAGGTATTCTAGAGAGGGATCAAAATGACAACAATTCCACAAATGAGAACAGAAGGAATCCACCAAATAGGGCAAACAATTAAACACAGCAGAAAAAGAGGTATACAACAGTGGGTAAACAGCATGTCAATCATAAGTCAGTACATCTCAATTGTAACCATCATTGCAAATGAACTCAATTCATCAATTAAAAGAAATGGACAGAGGCC
>PVJA010013350.1:0-19524 GCA_004027025.1 Myocastor coypus
CAAATCACATACAAAAGCACACTCATTAGAACTGCAGCAAGCTTATCTATACCAATGTTCAAGGCCAGGAAGGCCTGGAGTGAAGTGTTTCAAGCCATAAAAGAGATCAATCTCCAGCTCTGACTAATGCAGCCTACAAGACTTTCCTTTAAAACTGGTGGAGAAATAAGGCATATCCATGACCAGGAGATTCATGACCACCAAGCCACCAACATTACAAAATTTTTAAGGCTATCCTAGAAAGAGACAACAGAATCATTAAGTGAAAAAAAAACAAAAAAAAAAAAAAAAAAAGAAGAAGAAGAGAAGAAGAATGAGTACACCTCATGGGACAAATGGCTAAGGAAATGAGCAACAGGACAATCATACAACGACAGGAATAAGTTAATATCTTTCAGTAATAACTATGTGAATGGCCTTGATGTCCCGACCTACTGATTGCTATAGTGAATGTAATCATTCTACACTGCAGGAATGTACTAATAAAAGTTTTTTTAAAATGAGTTTGCACTCTATCAGGAAAGACTGGCTTACATGAATGAAGTACCATGCAAAGAGATGTAGATATAATTAAGGTAGGTGTAAGAGGAAGGCACAGAGGAAGAAATTAATTCTGTGTGGAGCCTGGCAATGGTGCACCAGAGTCCTCAGAACTTTCAGAAGGGCCCAGGTCCCTAGAAGCGTGCTGCATGAAGCTGGCATCCTTTGATTGTTGGAAAGTGTGACCCCACACCGCCTTTTGTTTGTTTGTTTGTTTGTTTAAGCCTGTTTGAGTTTTCTGTCACTTGCAAATAAAGTGCTCTAACTGAATTTCATAGCTCTGAAATCCTTTGCCAAGCGATAAGAGAAAGAGAATTCGTCACAGAAGGGCCAGTGAAAAAACACGGCTACAGAAGGCATAATTCTGAAAAGGAAGGAAGGGAGCCACCTAGAAAGCCAACTAAGGGAGTTCCCGTGAGAACTGAGGTGCGTGCAAGGTAAACCTAGTTGGTGGAAATAATTCAGTGATTTGTCACAGCAAATTAGATATTCTAATGAGAGTGTGGTTTGGGTTGTCACGCTTGTACTACAAACAGAATCAATTTCAGGATGACAGAATGAGCTGGACGATACTGTTTGCAACAGGGGGCACTGAAGAAAAGTCCCAGGTGGCTGCACACCTACATGAGAATGGTAAGCAGTGAGCCTCGCGCGTTTGCCCCCAGCGTGTGAGAGAGTGAGCAAGAGGGCTCCCTTCCTCCTTGCACCTGCAAGGGAGAGAAGAGAGGGAAAAATGCAATGTGATTAGCATAGTAACCATTAGACTGTGTAAATGTAAAATTCCCAGTTTTACCTAATAGTGAGGACAGAATGCAGGGACTGAGTTTTTTGTTGTTGTTGTTGTTGTTTTTGTTTGGTTTTTTTTTTTTTTTTTTAGCGAATACAACTCAAAATCGGATACTCTCATTAAAGACGCGATTAAGAAAGGTTCTTTGTCTGGGTTTCAGCGCGACGTAGGTGACTGTCTCAGAGGGCCGTGGGTGGTTCACCCAGAGGGATAAGATGGCAACGGGTCACGGGGCTAGGAATGCACAATGAGCGCTTTTTCACCAATCTCAGGGATAAAATGGAAACGCTGCAAAAATACTGAAAGTACAGCGCTGTGACAGAGGTGACTCGCGCTGTCAACTCAAGCTCCGGTTCTGTTGGAAAGCGGCCTAGGAAAGGAGTCAGCTGTGCCTTTGGTCCCCGGTCAATGGCCTCACCACCGGGCACAGAGCCTGCACCCGAAGAGTCTGAGAGCTGCCCAATCCCCACCCCGCGTTTAGCCTAACTCCGCCCCCCCCCCGGTCGCCCCGCCTTGGTCTCTGTTTCCCTGGAGACGCTCCTCGCGTCCACTCTTTTCAACCTGCGGCCTCTGAACTATGGCAAAAGGAAGGGGCAGAGCCCGCGCCGTGCACCTGGAAGCAGTTGGGGGCAACTTCAGCTAAACGGAAGCCTAGAGTTGCTCAGCTGAGTCAGTCCCTCGAGGTTGGTCAGGGCTTGGGCTAGGCTTGGAGACAGGTCTTGGTCAGCTTCTAGTTTTAGGTGGGCTGTTCTTCCGGGCTCCCTGACGTCCTGATATCTTCCTCCATAGCAGTGTGAAGCTTCGGGGTGGAGGCTCAAAAACAAATGCTTGGCAATTCACCCAAAAGAAAAATAGACATAGGAGCAAATCCATCGGTTCTGTTCAGAACCGGGATGGAACAGAAAGGAAATCGGGATGATCTTGGTTTTGGTAAAACTAATTAATTAATCAATTAACAATAACATGAACTCTATCTTATAATTTAAGAGAACAAACTGCATTGGAGTGCATCAATGCATACATATTGCAGGTGCGTTGACCTTAGTGGTTCCTTGTGTAGGGTCTACTCTTCATTTCTTACTTCACCTACACACTTAGCAAGCAAGTTAGCGTTTCTTTTGTGTGTGTGAATGAAGTGAATTTCATAACTTGGGACAAGCAGAGGAGTTATTTGTTGACTTCTTGCTTTAATTTTCCTCTCCCCTTTGCTATGTTTTCTGTCGTTTCCTGGTTGTGAGCCTGAGATCTAGGAGGCTGGAGAGACACTCATTAATAACCCAGAGATGTATATCAAGTGAAATGCGGCCTGCTTTCACTTTTCCTACTGTATGTTTTTGTGTAACCACCAGCAAATGTCAGTTGGCGGGAGAAGTGTGATTTCTGTTTGTGTTACAGCATATCTAGCACAGAATGCTAGAAGTTTCCAGAAATTTAAAGACAAGGGATAAACTAGTGATTCCTAAAACGTACAGATGTGAGTAGTTTCTATTGCTATAAGGAGCATGCTTTATGATTTTTCTCCTGTAGTTTTCTTTGAGATTCCTTAGTACAAGAGCTTGTGGTGATGCTATGAGAAGCTTTCATTCTCATAAATAATTTTGTCATATTTATTTTGAACTCTCTAGAGGATATGTAATAAACTTTCTTGCTGTGGCTTATTGCCTTATTTCTCTCATGCCACCAGCTTCTACCCCCAAAGTGACTAAATCCTGGGGACAGGTCAGCCTCAGACTCAGTCTTTTCCCAAATAGCCTCTCTCTCCACAGTGTCAACTCCCCGCATGACCATGTTTCCTGATGCCTGCATCTCTAGAGAAGAAGGGCAGGAGGGGAGTGTTACTCTTTGAAGAATTTTACTTGGGGGCCAGAAAATTAAACTCACACCATGAAACACATTTACTCTGACCCAGAACTCTCAAACCTTTCATCCTGTATTTTGCCATTCTCATTTGTCTTTGCATGCGGGGGCCAAACTTAGAGACTGTAACTGCTGATACAAGAACCAACCAGCAGATCAAAGATTGCACCAAATCTCCTCTGAATACCAACAGTGGAATGGCTTCAGGCGGCCTTTTGATCTTTGTCTCAGCCCTGTGGTGCCACATGTAGCACTGCCCACTTGCTGGCACTGACAGGCTGCCTCTGGGTCCTCTAAGCAGACTGCTTCAGCCCGGGTTCTATGGGCTGAGTTCACCTCCTTACCCGCCAGAGAAGTACTTCTCATTCTCCTTCTTCTGTACGTGAACCTGAGCTATGCAGGCCCCTCCTTGCAGCTACATGCCTCCTGTGCGTTTTCCTATGCAGTAACAAGCTAGGAGGACCCTGTTGGCCAAGGGCAGTGCGCTCCATTTCTGCGCTGGGCCCAAGTCATTTGCCACACCTCACTAGTTGTCTTCCTCCTCGGCAGGTCTAGGCTGGGGCTTACCTAGGAAGCCGGAAATTTTCTGGCCAAAACAAGACAAAGACTGTAACCCGTGTTAACACAGAATACTAGGCTTTCCTCACTCTGTAGGTATAATTAAAGCCTGAACATACTTGCCTTTCTGCCTTCTCGCTTTTCCCGTTGGCTGCTTCTGCTTGCCGGAGTATAGCTAATTCCTACTTTAGGAGGATTCAACAAAAATAACGTTCAATTTTAAGTGATAAAAAGACAGCGATTGTGTAGATAATTTTCACGCATTTCAAATATCATGTGCATCAAGCAGTTCAGATCGCATGTTGTCTATTGTATAAAATAAAATACCCTTCTGTGACCATAAAATGATTATGAAAAAATACCTTTACCCAAAAGGTATAGGCAAGATAGAATCCAGGAAGTGGAGCAGAAGCAGAATCTGCTGGATTTTCACCCACTATAGGCTTAAACTTTTCAACATAGATTGGTTGAAGAATATTTTTCCAGCATGCGGTTAATAACTTTTCTCAGTTTCTAATTCAGCTCTGACCACCCCCCGTTCAGTTTGTGCCTTGAGGCTTGCCAGCAGGGCTTGCGATACTTACATTAAACTAAATTTAAGAGTAAAGGTGCTCCTGCTGCTCATGCTCTCAGATCAGAGGAGAGCAAAATGAAGGAGCTGGCAGCTGAAGCTTTAATGGTAGGAAACGTTGACTCAGATTTTTTTTTTTTTTTTAAAATGTAGTTGATCGGTGTGACAAAGAAGACATGTTCGTCTCCACATATGCCATCTGCATTTGGTTTCATTAGATGCTTACATTTTCTAGAAAAAAAAAAATGTCCATACGAGGAAAAATGAACAAGGGTGAATTTTATATGACAGACTACTAGGTCACCCTGGGAGGAGGAGTTATATGCACCTCTGTGGGAAATGATGCCTAGGTCAGAGGTTCTGCGGTTTTCTTTCTCTGTCTGCAAATAGTTGGGTCTTCCTAGTTTACAGGAAGCTTCTTGATGGACCTTTCCAAGGTTCCTGCAATTGTGCAGTTTCCTCTGTCCCAGGACCCACTGCGTTATGCCTTGCTAAGCAAAGAGGGGCGCTCAGAACAATCTTATCTAGTAGAGATGGAATGCCCTTGCTTAATGCAGTGTAATTATTATTACCTTTTGAACTTCTTGAAGTCCACTAGGGCTAGGTAAGGGTTAAGAACTGGGTTAGCTCAAATTTACTCTGTGATTTCACTTTAGAGGCCTCTGGAATGAAGTCGTCACATATAATGGTGGAGAAACCTAAAAAGTCACCTGGGGGACCTTGTGGTGTCCACTCAAATCTACCCATAGAGTTCAATCCTATGTCCCCATTAACACATTTTCTACATAAAATTACCACTTAATACTTTCTGGTTTCCCAAGTAACTCTGCTGATATAACAGTTGGTCAATTATATTTTTAAGATAGAAAAGAATTAAGCCAACATATTATGAAGTTATTCTGTGCAATACAGTATGTCTCTGGTTTTTTTTTTTTTCTTCAGGAAGGGACTAACATTTATGGTTGTGCATGTTTTCAAGCTAAAAGAGTATATAAAAGGATTCATGGAACATATCAGGTCTCAATAAGGTAGTATTAGAATTATGCTATATTTAAAATGAAACATAGATCTGCACTGGAATTATATTTTGAAGTAGGTGGAAAATATTTTTAGACTAAGTTAATAAACTTTTTCAGAAATACAGTTCTGACCATCTCTACCCTGAATTTCAAAAGATTTCCCCTTGAGTCCTCATGTTCCCACCCCACCCACTTAACTGTGGCTTTGTGGCACCAGAGCACTGTGATATGTGTCAGCTGCCCAGGAGTAGCCCTGTCGTGGCCCTGGTCACACGCACACTTTCCCATCTGCATAACACACTGTCCTTTACCTTTTCACAGCACCTTTCACAGCACACTATCACAGCACCTTCCCAGCTGCCCTCTGTGTTCTAGGCCTCTTTCCCTACAGTCTAACCTCGAAAGAGAGTCAAGCCTGAATAGTTTTTTCAAGGTGAATGTCAACTCATGTCACTTTGATCCTACTTATCCTCCAATGGATTCCTACCTCAATGACAAACATGTGACAGTTTTTATACTGACTTTCAAGATTCTGCATTGTTGGTACACTACCAAAATTGTCCCTAGCTTTCTGACCTTGTCTGCTTTGCTGTTATTTATTGCCTGTGTTTGCGAGCATGTAGTTTCTAGTTCCCTGCTGCATTGTTCACTACCAAATCTTATCATCCATCATCTGGATGGATAAGACATATCTTATATATTTAGGTGATAAGCTATTTGTAGAGTACATATATTCTATGTCTTTTTGCTTACTTGTGTACTGTTTGTCTCCAAGCCTATAATGGGATTTTGTGCAGTCAAAGATATTTATCCTTTTGGTCTCTCACCTTCACAAACTAGAAGATAGCCCTATCTCTTAGTAGTTCAGTAGATACCTATTGAATACATTAAAGGCTTAGATTGATTGTGATTTATTGTAAGTGACACAGATTTGAAATGCTAGAGAGTGGTTTAAAACCTACAACAAGTCTTCCAGGTGCTTGGTGATGCTTAAGGGTAGAAGTCAAAGCTAGAGTCCTTGCTGGGGGGCAGAGAGCTGGATCAGAAGGTTTTGACTGTTGAGAAGAACTGTGGACAGTTTTTCTATTCTAAGTTCAGCAAATATGATCCCCATATTCCTTCCACTGGGGTTGAGTTTAAATAACTTGATGTTCTAGACCTGCCTTTGCTCTGGCTCCCCACCGTGGCACACTGCACTTTCAGGAGGGCTTCTTTGTGCCTCCGACCCATTATCATCTTGCAATGTGCCTTTGATACTGCTCATCAGGAGGTGCTTCTATGTTGACCTGCCTCCAGCCTGGAGAGGATGCTTATCACAGAAGTGACACTTTGTGATTTTCAAGGCCAGGCCTTCAAAAGACACATATTTACCGACTGATATTTTGTTCAGATTCTTGCTTTGTGAGCCCTCAGCTGTCCCATAAGGAATCTATGGTTGCCATGATGCAAGGAAGCTCAATCCCCTACTAACAGACCATGTATATGCATACATGCATTTTAGCAGACAGTCTCAGTGGAGATTCAGCTAAGAGTTAGCATCTGCCACTAGATACCTGTGCAGGTAGCAACTGTCCCTCTCCATTGGGTTATCTCAGTCCCTGAGCCTTCCCAGCAGAAGCCCCAATCACCACAAGGCAGAAAAAGCCATATCTGTTATGCCATGTTCAATTCCTGACACATATGAATTGTAAGAAACTGTGTCATTTCAAACAATTTTTGAAAGCTACCATATTTGTTATACCACATATTGTAGCCCTGGGCTTCCCCTGTAAGTGAACTGGATCATGGAGAATTACCCTTAGCATCTGTCATTTCTAAGGAAATCTCAACTTGTAAATGATGAGATGTTAAGAAAACAATAAGGTTTGAGCTATGTTTACTCATAGAGTACAACAGGAGAGCAAGATGTAAGCAGCTGACATCCATATCTGGCCTAAGAAGCTTCATTCATTAACTGAAAGCACACCCTTTAACAAAGCAAGATGATTATCTGAATATTCAATGCATTTATTTCTTCCTTCTGTAGTTAGTGGTGGAGATGCAGACAAGTCATAAATTGATTTCAAAGCAAAGAGTGGAAGAAAATAATGAGAGAAGCAACATGTAGAATCCACTCACCAAGTATTGTTCCTGAGTAACATCACAATAGCGCTACCTATGGAGGCTATCTAACCTAGGAAGACACTAGATTGCTAACACACCTTAAAGAATTCTCTGAGGATTTGTTCCTTACAATGCAATTTCTCTTTATTTGTCGTAGTCCAAAATGACCACCCTTCCCCCACTGCCCATGACACGTTCAAAGCTTATGGCTTTAGCCAGGCAGAAGCTGCCGTGCTCCACAAGGTCAATTCCAAGGTATGTTCCCTTAGTTTGCAACTCTTTTTTTTTGTCTTTTGTCTTTTTGAGACAAGGTCTCGCTGTGCAGTTCAGGCTGGCCTTGAGCTCACTTTTCTGGCTCAGGCTGGTCTTGAACTTGTACTGATCCTCTTTCCTCAGCCTCCCAAGTGCTGGGATTACAGGCCTGTGTCCTCTTTTCCTACGGAATAACATATCTTCAGTAAGAGGTGACAGTCACACATCTCAGAAAATAAAATGTTCAAGGACAAGAGAGAGTTAGATTGTGATATTCACACATTGAGATTTGTTCCAGCAAGACTGATGAACCTCACTCAAAAATTATGTTTTTCAAGCTAGTGCTCATTTAATCATTTTTGGTCCTATAATCATTATGTCACAGTTCCTGAGGATGCTTGAGATCTGGGTTCAAATTCCAGTACTGCATGCCATGCCAGCCCCAGAAGCCTGGGTGTGCAGTGCTACCCACCCAAACCAGGCATAGTGGCACATGCTTATAATCCTAGCACTGAGAAGGCTCAAACAAAAAGGATCACTCTGAGTTTGAACTACATATCAAGACCTTGCACCAAATAAATAAATAAATAAATAAATAGATTTTTTAAAATGTAAGAACAGAGTTTTAAGATGTTTCTTTTAAACTATGTACAAAGAAGGGAAAGAAACTTTTTTAAATGAAAGTATGTGGCTTGTAAGCCGCAAGACCACAAACAGTGATTTCCATTTTAAAGGGAGTAGGGTGAATGTGAGGGCAATCTGGCGGTGACATCTGTCACCTATAAATTGCCAGGATTGCCTGGGCTGATGTGGCTGGCATGGCGTATGTCCCCTGCCTCTGTCACCCTCCTGGAGCTCCCAAGAGGACCATTTCCTAGGTCAAGGGCGTCGGGGCAATCGAGCTCCCGTGGTGCACCCTCCAAACGAGCTCGGGCAGGCACAAGGGGGCGCCTTTCCTGGTAAGGCAGATTGGAGGGCACGGCTAAGCTCCCAAAATGATGCTGAGATCTCAAACGTGCATCGTCAAGCTGCAGCCGCCTCAGAGTGGCTGCTTGGTCACAGGAGCTGCACTGAGGGTGTGCAGAATGGAGAACTGGAGGCAGTTATACCATACTTATTAATATTGACTGATATCATGCACCTTTGAATTGGCATTTGTAATTTTATTGATTTTTAGTGATATGTAAATTATCAATATGAATAATTTGCATATGTAAGTTTGACTACTTTCTTTCTATACATAATTCTCAATTCCTGCAAGGCATAGTGATCAAGTATTACGAGACATCTTTGTTCTCTTATCTCATTTTTAGTGTTTCTAGAAAAGACCAAAGTCCTTGGACAAAAATAAATACACAGCTATACTAACATAAAAGTTCTTTTAAAACAGCAAATCAAAAATTTCTTTTTCTGTAGTTGTGAAATCTTTCGATAGATGCATAATTTGTATGTGTTTCCCAGCTTTGCATCTTACATTTGAATGTTGTGAAATATTTGCAAAGTCTGAAAACAAAACTCTTTCTTCCTACCTTTTTGAATGGTAGAGATTGTGTTTTCTTTGCAAGGTGAACAACCTATAAGATCAAGTGGATTTTAAGGAGGAATTCTTTTTTCATTTTTCTGAAGGCAAACATTATTTATACAAACCTTAGGACAAATTTCACATATTCATTAATATCTTCTGAATATAACAAAGATATTTGCCTAGTTCCATATCTCTGCAGTTTTGAGAAGTTAATAGCATGTATTTTTTTTAAAGTGTAGCATTTGCAAAGCACAAGTACACTATAGATACATTGTGCAGCAAAGTCTTAAAAGTTAGACATTGGAACCTCTAATAATAATTTGAAACTTCTGTGTGATTTAAAAATATGATTTAAGCAACACTTCAGAAAAAAATAGTAATGTTTGTATAAAATAAACATTCTTGATTCGAGATCCTAAATTAAACAAAAATGACTTCTGCAGCTGGACTGTTATGCTGTGGAACAGTACAAACAAGGTGGAAGACATTGTAACCTTTGAGGAGAAAACTCCACTTATTTAAGAACATGGTCTTTGCAATTTGCTGGTGTTTTCCTTGTTTATACGTGGGGTTTAGTGAACACCTCTATCTGTTTCCATTCGGGAGAATTAAAATTCTGAAATGATCCATCAGCAAACAACCTAACTCCACAGCAATTTCAGAATATTTGTTGTCCATGCTGTGATGCCTGACCACTGCTGCTCTCCTGTTGGCATTTCGTGTTTTGGAGCTTTTCAGCTTCGTAAGGCAGTGCTTTACTATGTCCTTCCATTTCATTTAGGTCCCAACTGATCAAAGAAAAAGATGACATAGATCATTATGTGGAGGTGAATTTCAAAGGATTGTCAAAAGAGGAGGTTGCTGCGTAAGTATAACCTCTTAAAGGTACTTTAATATGAAGTTTGTTTCTTTGTCTTGATTCTTTATTGAAATTCCTATTTTCCTATGCAGTACACTTTTTCAATGGATCATGGCATTTAAAAATTAAAGCTCATAGTAAATAGTGATAAGTCAGGCCTATTGAACTTACATATATCAATGTTTTTAAATTTATCATCTTCAAATTCATATATTTACCAAGATATTATACGATCACATTCAAAGTATTGAAGTCTGGGCTGTTAATTACTTATTAATCTCCATCTTAAGGGTTGGTCCTTTCATAGAGAAGAAAAACTTTAAAAGAAAGCTTTGTATATTTTTTTTCTTGGTGATTAGACAAACATAGTTCTATCTTTGTGCCATGAAAAGAAATATCTGTACTAATGAGGTATAAAGAAGAAATCATGTCTGCATCTTGTGCTTTAAACAACTACAATGAAAACAACATTATGTAATGTATTAACTATTGTAAAAATTATAATAAAAATGAATTTAAAAACAAGACAAACATAGCTCTAGTAAGTGCATTTTTCTTTCATCTAGTAACTCACAAAAAGAATCAATGGATGACAGTCCACTGTTTAATTTAAAAGCAAATCTAAAATTTCTGGATTTCCTTTTTAAATGAACAACGTATACATTTTCATTTTATCATTATTAGAATCTAATATATGGGATTAAATAAAGTGGAATAAAAATCCATGAACATTAGTGAGAAATGAATAGAAACCTAACATAATAGCTAAGTAGGCTCAATATTGTTACCTATAGACTTAAGGACTGCTATAGTCAGTTCAAGTATAAACATCAAAAAATAGAAATCTTATAAATGCGTGTGCATCTCATCAAATTCAGTAAATTTTTAAATTCTAATATTTTAGGTAACACATCTTTTAAAAAATATCTTGTCTAATGCTGTGAAATTATACTGAAGACATATTCCTAATGATATTTTTGGTTTCATTTATCCTGAAATTATCTATCTCTTAGTATATTTTATTTTGGTTCATATTATCTTCTCAATTTACATATAAGATGAAAATTCAAAGTAGGTCAGTCTGTCAATAGCTACCTTATCATATAATTAATTTTAGTGGTGGCTGTCACTTCCCTAGAACTGTCTCACTGCAATATGCAATATCTGTGGTCTAATAATTATTCTAATTATTAACTCATTAACTGCCCATAATAATTTTGTTGGATAAAATTAAAGGGCAATATTGCATGACAGTATTGTTAGTAACTATAAGGAAAAATATACATGTGATATTTGTGCTACTATTTATCATTAGCTAAACATCTTCAATTGGCTTAATAATTAAGAATTAAATTATGAATTGAACTTAGAGTTCACAAAATTCAAATAACTAAAAATTCACACATACTCAAACTTTCAGTGTAGACTGAAAAACAGTTATATCTAAAAGAATACAAAATATACTATGGTTATGAATATTTTCCTACTAATATTCATATTAATAACATTTTCTACTAAGGATATGTCCAAATTGATTTCAAAGTTTTCAGTCTATAATATTACATTCTTCTTTAAGTTTGCATACTTCCATACTTGGGTACTTTTTAGACATGTTTTCTGTGAGATAGAAAATGCATGCCACAGGCAAGCAAGATGACTCAACGGTCTAAAGCACCTGCTTAGGCAAGCTTAGGCAACCACAGAGACCATGGTTCCATCCTTGACACCACATGCTGTGCCAGCCCCACCCCCCAGGGCAGGCTGAGCCACCCATTAAAAAAAAAGCAAATGCAAACCACTAGGAAGAACATAGTGTGTGCACAGATCACTGTGTTATGCTTTTGACAGATACACATGTAAGATCTCACCCCAAACAAATTGACTGAATCAGCACAGAGTAGAAAATTGATGAATAACTTGAGCATCTCCCAGCAATGTCCAGCTGGTGCCATGAAGACTTATACATATTCTACTAGCAGAGAAACTGTCATATAATACATTTTACCAGCCATTGAACTCCAAAGAGATAAATTGGTCAAAAATCATTTATTAAATACTCACTTTATGTCTAATACTAGATTTTCACAGCGAGAGAGACTCTGACTTTTTTGCTAACACACTTGGTCCCATCCTCAAACCTTAACATCGATTTGTGCCAGAGACTATAAAGGAATGTGTGAGTACTGTTTGCATTGTGAGGTGAGGCCCGGAGACCAAGGGGAAATCAGAGAAGACCAAGGTGTCCGGACAACATCCGTCAGTGGTAGAATCTGAGCATGGCCCCTGACTGGTTCACTCTGTGAAATGATCGTACTGGTAAATAATAGGTCTACAGTAAATAAGCATGTAATTAAGTAGAAATCTGAGAATTCTATTTTCAGTTAGGAAAGGCAATGCATATGACAAAGCTTCATAGCATTTTTCTATTGCGTTTTCCTTTTAGTAATAAGCGTGTATATATTCAGCAAAATTTGTTCATATATATATATATATTTATTAGTACATTCATATATATATATATATATATATTCATTAGCATATGCATTCGTAGAAATATATATTCATTGGTGCAGTTAATGTACACCACCATTGTTGTTCTGTAATGTGCATAGGATCTCCGTCTACAAAAAAGACTACATCCCGTGATGTACACCCAAACATACGCACTCCATGACTTTCCCACAACCACGATGGATGGAGAGCCTCTGTTCTTGTCTAAGGGTGACCTTTCCACTTGTTTATTGGATTCCACTCCTTCTTAGCAGTTTTAAGACTTTCTCTTTTAAACATGTTTTATTCAGCATCATCAATTTCTCATTTTTTCAATGGAACAGTCTGACTAGTATTCCTAAGTACCTAGTGCCCTCCTACCCCTCATAGTCCCTTCTAGCTCTATCCCCTTTTTTTCTGGCCCTTCGCAGCAACCTGGCCTGCAGCTGTGGATGGCTGAACCTAGCTGAGCGCTCTGACCTCACCTCCCTTTCAGTCTTTTCGCCGCTCAGCCCTCCCCTGCATCTTTCCTGTCACATGAAGCGACCTCTCCCTGGAACCCTCCTCAGACCTCATAATAAAGTTTAAATGAGTAGTTGATCCAGAAAACTTTAGATAGCTGTTACTGACAAATCCAACTGCTAAAGATTTATTTTACTTCAGAACTGATAGACTCATTGGAAGGAAAAGGGCTTCATTCAGGTTTTACCACCTGCATTTACAGAAGGAACTTCATGCTTGGTTAATTTTTAAGTAATTAGTTTATTTGTTTTTCTAGAAATCAAGTGCATTTTATTTTATGTTTGACACTGATGATTTATCAGCTATGTTTTCACATGGTTTGTTAATATTGTCTGATGGTTACTAAAAAAACGTGTCTGGAAAAAAAAGAAGCCCATCTGTAGCACTGATATATTTGGGGTATTTAATTCTGTACAGTGTTATCAGAATGTATTGTTATGTTCTAAAAATGATTTAAAATGTCATTTATTGTCATTTCATAATTGCTTTAAATATCTAAGCAGTAAAAACATCACAGATTTCTGGGCTTGCAGTTTTACCCACTTTAGCTCTGTGTACGAGAATGCAAATAGAATCATCTAGGGACAGGGGATGCTAATCTGATCAATATTATTTTCTCATTTGGTTAATAAGGTTTCATATGGAAGATTCAGATCAACTTGCTTCTCATCTTTAATATATTGCTTTCTTTTTCATTTCTTACTTTCTGTATCATCAGTTAACGTTTACTGAGTGTCACTCTGTGACTCGGCTCAGTGACAATTACAGTTGTCACCATGTTCACGAATACCAGTAAAGAAACAAGAACCCATGTGATTTCCTTTCTTTTAAAGTTTTATTCCCATTAGCTAATTTGAATTGTATGGGTCTCACTAACTCATAGTACTTTGGTGTTTAATGAATTAGGTCTTTATTTTGAATTTTAAAATTCTTCCAGTGATATTTTTACAGTCTACAAATATGTTTATTTTAGCAGTGAAGCACCTAGGTTTCCCAATGGTGACACACTTTAAGTAGGATCAATTATTTCACAGCAGACTCCTTTTGATGTGTTCTTATCAGGCTCATACTTGCGCACCTTTTAATGCTTCTATGAAATCACTTTGTGTTTTTTTTATAACACTTTTCTCTTTTGCACATAATAAAGTGAGTTACCATGTATATGTGTACATGATGGTCTTATTTGGTTGAGTTTTGTTGCTGGTAGTTGAGTTTTGTCTACATGAAAACTGAAAAAGTCTCAAACTATTCAGACTGCTCTCAATTCTTTGCTATGTTTTTTTTTTTAAAAAAAGTTCTTTAAAATATTGCTATTACTGTTGCTATATAAAAATTGTAGTACATACCCATGTTCTATTTTGTTTTCTTTGTTGAATGATGATGGTCCCTGTCTCAGTTCTAAAAGCAAATAAATGTCCTGAGATGATAAAGGACTTGACTATTGCAGGCTTTTGACAGGAATTACCAAATCCAGATCATCTCTGGTCAGTATAATTAGGTGATATGAAAACACTTAAATGTCTGGCCAGAGAGAATAAAAATTTTGTAGGTATGTTTTTCTTGATAGGTTTAAATTAGATGGTTTATTCAGTTTTTTAAGGATCTACACGGTGTTCGGAGTCTCACTACTACTTTGGACCCACAATGATCCACCTGTTTGCAGCCTCCCAAGAGCTGGGATTACAGGTGCATGCCACCATGTCCAGACTCAATTACTGTCTCAGATCGCGCTGAGGGTGGGACCGGTATGGCAGGCCCAGGATCGAACCCTTGGCCCATGTGCCTGCTTGCAGGTGCTTTAATCCACTGAGCTATTTGGCTGGCCCTCTAAGAATATTTTCAAAGGAGCTTCAATTGCATTCTAAGTACATTGGGAAGCCAGTGGATCATTTTATGCAGGAAAAGGACGCAATATGAATTCTCTTTAAAAGAGTCACAATACAGCCCTCAGAACTATGGCTACCTGAAGTGGCAACAACCACTGAGAGAGATGGGGCTGGCTCGATCCGAGTAGATGGCAATAAATTGGCTAATTTAGACTATTTAAGTGACAGGAAGATCAGTACATACAATATAATGAATTTGGAAAATGAGTAAAAGAAATCAAAGATGGTTCCATCTGAGCCAGCCTGAATCACTGGGGAAAAAGTCTCTTTCACACTCAAGTCTCCAGGATCTCCAGCACTGATTGGAACACGGCAAGCACTGAATAATTTTATTTTTAATGGAAGCCACCTACATCCCAACCCATGCCCACTTTTTCCGAGTTAAAATCTTTCTGTTTCGCTTGGAAACTTACTCTTTGCAAAAATAATAATCAGTACTTAAACACTGAATATGCTTCAGTGCATCCCATATATTAATTCACTTAACCCTTGAAAAACCGAAGCTGTGATGAATCTAGAATTTATTCTCTTCTGGTCCCATTTGTGCTCAAAGATGGAAGTGCAGAGATAATAAGTGATCTGCCCAAGATCACAAGAGAAGAAGTGGTGACTAGGGGCAGTCAGAGTCTAGAGTTCACCCTGAGCCATGGTGCCATGCTGCTGCTGAAGTTGCCCAGGTCCTTAAGCACCACTCTCTTTTATCTCTTGTCCTTGTGTCCAGCCATCCTCCTGGCCTCAACTCTCTTCTCCTGTGCTGTATCATGGGTAACTCTTCCTTGCTCTTTACTGGCTCAACTGCATTGGGCAACCTTGCTACTCCCATCCTGAAAGACTCAGCACTGCTTCCTTCCTGCCACATACACCGCGGTGGTACATGGCTACTTTATAGGTTTCCTCTGGAGAATATAAGATTGAAGAACATGAACCTTTAGCTGTGTGCACAGTTCCACTGCCTGGAATGTACCATCATGCCTTGTGTGCTTGCTAAGACTTTTATGTCGTCCAGCCTCAACTGAACTGCTCCTACCTCTATGAGACCTCCTTTGGGCCATCCTTATTGTATAGTAGATTCCAAAGTTTCTGTTGAACTGTCTTAATAGCCACTGATGACCATGTCTATGTGTTTTTAGTTCTCCCTCTTTATTAATATTTAACAAGCTATACATTGTGATCCCTTCGTACTTACAAATGAGTGAGTAGTTGTGAGTCATCAGTTTGGGGAATCATAGCCAGCATTTTAAAAACGAAAATCAAAATAGAATAAAAAGAGCACATTACATACTATAGAGCTAAATATTGAAGGCCTGCCAGACACAATGGAATGGAGCTTGAGTTCTGAAACCAAACTCTTTGCACTGAGTACCAGCTTTACACTTGCTGACAAAGCAGCTGGTTGACTACGGGTATGTTTCCTTAACTTGCTTATCTCTAGGCTTCCTCACCTGGAAAAAAAAATAGGAATAAAGATAATAGGCCTCGCTTAATAGAAGGGATATGAGTACTTTTTTACAAAAGTGAAAACATAAGTTTAATAATGTTATTGCAAAAAAATTAGAAGGAAGAGGTGTAATGGAAAAGAAACGGAGAGAATGTAAATGTGAAAAGTGTATATGAACATGAATTCCATCCAGGGATATAACAGAAACACTAGGAAAAGTCCATGAAACAAACTTTGTATGGAAAATATGATCTGTCACACTGAGATTCTATTTTCTAACTTTATTTATTTATTTATTTATTTATTTATTTATTTATTTGGTACAGGGTCTCTTTTCCCTTCTTTCATGTTTCCTTTTACTTTACCAAGGTGATTCAAGGTCAAATAAAAATCAAGCGGCTTTCCTGATCCTTCTCACATGTTGTGTTTATAGGAAGCATAATCTTAAAACTGGACATGTTAGTTCCATTTGCATTTGTCTAAGATAAAATGATATTTAGACTAAGGTGCTGCACTAACTATGACAGATCACAAGTGTCAGCATTTATATAAAAAACAAAAATTAGGATTTCTGTAGCATAAGAAATGCATGGACATGCATCTACAGTAGAGTTAAAGATTTCCTGTGACTTGATGGTACAACATAAAAATGGAACACACACAAAAAAACCAAAAAAAAAATAGAACACAAAAATGAAAATAGTTATAATCCCAGGGCTTAGGAGACTGAAAACAGGAGGATGACTGTGAGGCTGGCTTGTGTAGTGAATTCCTGTAAACCCTGTACTAAATACATTCATACTCATAAGTGAAATAAACCAGACATACATATTTAAATATCGTATAGTTCCCCTAGTGTAAGAACTCAAAAGAAGAAATAAAAATGGAAAGTCATAGCACAGCTGAATGGAAATCAAAGACTTATGGGTTAAACAATGAAATGACTGGAGGCAGAAAAGAGAGGAAACATAGCAGGAGCAAAACTGTGCACTTATATACACAGGATGAATTAGATAGTGCTCCTAAGAACCTTCAAAAGTTTTTTCACATTGCTGATAGCAATGTGCAACATTAAAACTATGCTTGGGATGTCTGTCATTCTGGTCTTTTAGATGTGTGCTGCTTCTACTGTAATTTCAGTTACTGCTATACTCTCTCTCTCAAGTAAATGGATGGTTTACAAAAAACAAGAAGGGTATTAAGTGAGAGTAAGAGATTAGGCAAAATGCTGTAGGATTGATAGGTTACAATTTTATACATCCTTAGATTTCTAAATGTCTGTGCAAAAATATGTAACTGCTTGTATTACATTGTATAGACATTTATTAGAATATCAATGATTGATGCAAAATATCAATTCCAAGTCTAAGATGTTTGATATTCAGAAATACAATGATGTTAAGCTCAAATATCCATGTTACAAAGTAGTAGTATCACTAAACTTTTCTTCTGGAGGACTAAGAATATAAGTTACAGACCAAAAATTAGAGCAAAAGAAGAGCTACAAGGACAGCCAATATTTTGGCCCTAGCTGTTCAAGGTCAGTGAGGACACAGGACAGAACAGAATCTGTGCTGTAACATCCTATAACTCAGTGGTTTCCCAAATTTTCTGTTGAAGGAAATTATGGGGCCACAGAAGAAAGGGGTTGAAGGTATATAGTGTGCCTAATGAGACTCACCTAGAGAGAAAACATTCTCTCATGCTTTCACAGAGAGCAAACTGGTCAAGCAATGGCTGTGACTCATCCAGTCAGCTGACACTGTCAACAGTTGTATAAAGCACTGTACATGGTTTCAAAGTTAATCCTGAGGGGATTTGACTGACCTTGGAAGATACAAAAGTTACATGTTTTGTTATATAGGTCTTGCTTTAACTTGCCCTTAACCACCCAGCAGAGAAGTTTAACTATGATGCAAACGTAAAACTAGATTAGTATGCTGAGGTGTAAAAGGCTAAAATCAACAGCTTCCAACACTGTCAGTTTCACCAGTAACCCACTGCAATTATGGAACATTGGACTATGCATATAACTACTTTCTTTTAGTTCAAGGAGAAGAATTTTTTTTTACCAATATCGATTAGAATAATTATCATGTCTACACTCTGTGCTCTGTAGTATAACTACTACAAGGACAACAATATGCATTGTATCAATCATTATGAATGTACTAACATGTTTTGAAAATGTCATATTGTTATTTCTTATTAAAAGTAATGGATGTGAGTATTGACTGATAAAGACATTGGAATATTTTGTGTACCAATGCTTTTAGATTTTTGCTTCCTAATTTACACACATTGTATATATGCATGCATATACTGAATTGCAATATTAATGTCTTTCTTGGGCTGGGGAGATAGCTTGGTGGCATAAGTGCCTGCCTGGCAAGTGCAAGGTCCTGAAACTGGGTGTGGTGGTGCATGACTCTAGTCCCAGTGCTGGGGAAGTTAAAACAGGAGGATCACTAGGAGTCTGAATTCATTTGTTATAGGTGTAGTGAGACCTTGTAACAAGCAAGTAAAATAAAAATAAAAATAGAATAAATATCTTTCTTACTATGAAATGCCAGAAGGAACAACTCTACTCTGAGCTGGGAGACTTTGAAAGCAAATTTTTATTTTATTCACCCTTAAGATTCTTCTTGCTTTCATGAAATAATACTTTTCTTCTTACTTTTGTGCTAGAATAAAGAAACACAAAGTTAACATGTTGTGTTCCACAGCTGTCAGATTATAGGTAGAAAGTGAAAACAAAAATTAAAGGGCAAACATATGGACACACCCCCCAGTAGAAACATTATCACTCTTGTGCAAGTTTAAGTTTCATTCTGAGCTTCTGGGTCAATTGGGGAAATAGAGATTGCGATGGGGAACAGGATTTTCATTATTGATGAAAGGACACACATTAGTTTTTTCAAGAGAGACAAGATTTTATCCTGATAATAAATTCTAATAGAAATTTATCATATGAATTTATCCAAGCAAAATGGAGAATTGTAAAAGATCTTTGGAACCTGAATAAATTATAAAATGATTGTGTAGACAACTTGTCATAACTGTTATATGTCTTGTCGGAGTTTTGGTTCAAGCAAGATGGTAACAGGGAAAACACGT
>PVJA010013350.1:19624-49787 GCA_004027025.1 Myocastor coypus
TTTTTTTAAATAAGTTAGAATTTTATCAGGGATCAGAGATGATTTTTCATGCTGGTAAAAGAAGCAAGTTCAGTAGAATAGTATAATCTTAAATATTTGTACTACTAATCACAGAACTTCAGGATACATAAAAACTCGTAGAAGAGAAATAAACACTTCCACAGTTACAGTTAGAGATTCCAGCTCCATTTGGTCTGCAATTGCTAGAAAAATCAGTAACTACATGGAACCCTTGAACAATACTTTCAATCACCTCAAATAATTAACATTTACACAATATGTCACCAGGCAAGACATATATTTTTTCAAGTATTCATAAAGCATTTTTAAAGAGAAAATATTCTCATCCATGAAACAAATGTTAATATACTCAAAGGACTTGTACCTTAAATTAATGGTTTTTTTTTTTTTACAATTCATAAATTAAAACTAGAATTGATAACCAAAAGATCTCTAGAAAATCCCCACAAAATGGGAATTTAACATATTCCTAAATGACCTAATGACTGAAGGGTTTTCAGGGTAAATTAGTATATTTGAACAGAATGAAAAATAGTATATCAAAATTCGTGAGATATGGTGCAAGCACTGTTTTAAAGAAAATTATATAACATGAAAATTAAAGAAAATTATATAACATGAAAATGCTTAAGAATTGAAATGTGTAAACCCAGTGTTTGTTTTGGGGTTTTTTAAATTTTGTTTTCCAGTTCTTAGAAATAGGAACAGTGCCTCAGAGGGCTGAGGCAGGAGGATCATTGCAAGTTCAAGGCCAGCCTAAATTACTTATTGAGACCCTGTCTCAACCAGAGAGAGAGAGAGAAGGGGAAGGAGAGAGAGAGGGAGAGAGAGAGTAGGAGGTAGGGGAGATGGGGAAGGGGGAGAGAGGAGAGCAAGAGAGAAGCTCAAAGTAAACAGAGAGAAATAAATAATAAAATGAAAGAAGAAACAGACATCAAAAATTCAATGAATTCTATAGCTTGTTCTTTGAAAATTTCAAGAAAACTGGCCTTTAGTCAGACTGTTGACTTAAAAAAATGAAAGCATAGTTAATTATTTCAATTTTCTTTTCTTTTTCTCTTTGCTTAGTCTGGAAAAATATATATTAAAAGGTAAACGGACTATCAAAATGACCAGAAAACCCAAAAGTAAAAGACAAAACCCTACTTAGATACTTGTGAAATCCTTGTGAAATCTCAGAATACTACATATAATGAGTTGTTAGGATTTAAGTGGGTCAGGAAAGAGACTATGATCAAGACGTAAAGGCCGGGCACAATCACGATTGTCCACATAGTTCTTGGTCTGAGGGGGAAGAAATGTTTTCAAACTCTGCAGTATCATTAGTTGTTCCTCAGAAGTGCATACCCAGATAAAATATTAATTAAAAGCAAGGGTAACATAAAGATTTCTTCAGATCATGGAAAGACTAGGAAAGAATTCTTTTTCTGTTCTCTCTCTCTCTCTCTCTCTATCTCTCTCTCTCTCTCTCTCTGTTCTCTCTGTCTGTCTCTCTGTCTCTCTCTCTGTCTGTCTCTGTCTCTCTTTCTCTTTCTCTCTCTCTGTCTCTCTCAACCCCTCTGATATTTGTATTTTCAGATAACGTTATGATAACTTCCTCAACCTGAGACTGACATTGTGAACTTCCTGCCTCAGTCTTCCAAAATGCCTAGATGCTATCTGTGGCCCCACAGTCTGCTTCCATTGGCCTTCTCTACTGTGTCCCCTCCCCTAACCAGTCACACTCAGGGGCTGGTTTATAGAACTTGAGAATAAGAAAAAGCTGTGCAATGAAGAAACAGTGCCAAAGCCAGACATCCAAATGTCTGCACTGTTACTATAGAGAATGACAGGATTAAGCACCTCAAAAATTTTAGAGATCCTTCTAATATAAACATGCGTGTTCAGGGTAGCAAGATAGGTGATCAGACATTTGAGATTTGTGTGTATTGGATGTACTATTAAATGTAGGAAGGCAACATAGCATGTGTTTTATATATTGTATGCATGATGCAAAAAATATTAATGTAAGAAATTAAACCAGCAAAAATTCAATTAATTGAACATCTTAAAATTTTTCCCCAAAGTGACATGCCACTTATACTAAATGACAAGTTTTAACTGTATATACATATACCTATACACATGCATAAAACATATATAATGTATTCCACTGATTTATTCGCCTTTGCTTGTGTCGGTGCCACAACCCTCTTTATTAATGCAGCTGAAATGCATTTTTATATCTGGTAGACAGTGCCCCTTTTTGTTTAAATGATCAAATTTATCTTGTATATTACTGTTTTGTGTGATTCTTAGAATTACCTTGTCAAGAGTCAGGAAACATAATTGAGTTTTTAAGGATTGCCCCAAATTTGCATGTTATTTTAGGAGAAGGAAAATATTGATTCCCATTGTAACAAGAACCTTCAATTTCAGTGGAGTTAATAGTGGTGACAGCAGCATCGTTCACATGCCTGACTGCGGGGAAAGTGATGCCCTTGTACTGCGGATCCTAGAGCTTTTCTTCATAGGATTTTAGCAGATACGTATCACCAGGGTGAGGAGTTCTATGAGGCTTTGCTTTCTTAATAATGAATGAGTTTTGAAGTGTATTAAATAATGTTCTACCATCTGCTGAGATGATCATAAAATCTCTAGATTTTCTAATTTTGAACTATTCTTATAAACTTAGAATAAGCTCCCTTTAGTGATTACAGAATTAACATGTGGGGTGTGTATACATGTGTACGTGCATGCGTGTGTGTGTGTGTGTATGTGTGTGTGTGTGTGTGTGTGTGTGTGTGTTTTGTATCTAGCAAAAATTATGCTATTATTTGGGATTTGGTGAAAGGAACTGAAGAATTTTTCTTTTTTTATGTTGTGGAGCATTTCAGATGAGGTGGGATTTTCATCTTATTAAAAGTTTGATAGAACTCCCTATAACTCCAAATAGTTTTATTCCTTTGGTGGGAAAGACTGTTAGAGAAAAGGGACTAACTCTTTGTTGTAATTTGTTTTAATTTTCTCCAATGCTTTGGAGAGCCATAACATACTTTTAGAAAATTTCAGTTTATATAGACGTTATGTTTATTGTGTAAAGTTTAGTGTGGTATTTTGGGACAATGTTTAAATCTCTTCTGTACCAACTACAACAATCCCTAGAGCTCAGAGGTCGAATGAAACCAAAGAAGGCTATTGCTGGGGCTCTGGAGCTGGGCTGCCTGGGTTCAGTCCGTGGCATCGCCCCCATGGCACATACCCTCTGTTGTGAGTAAAGTGCTCTGTGCTGCAGCTTCTTCTGCGGAATGGAGGCCACGCTGTAATGCCTACCTCTTAAAACTCCTGTTAATATTTAAATAAGATAACCATATGCAAAACGTTCAGGACAGTACCTGGCACACCGTGGTGAAGTAAAAGTTGTTACTCTAATTATATTTGGAATCCATGTGGCCTTTCAAATCCTGTCCTGTTTGATGAGACTGACTTTTAATCCTTACAGGTGTACTTGAAAAGATTTGTCTTTTCACAGACCCGCTTGCTTTGTGGCCATCTGTGCACATTGCTTTGTGGGTCACTTTTTGCTTCTCTATTTTTTATGTGTGATTTCCTCCATAATATTTCCTTTGTTGGCCCTTATCTGGATTTATTTCATTGTGCTTATTTTGTTGGATTGTTTTTCTAGTGTCCTGAGTTGAAAGCTGGCTTCTCCACATGTATCATTTCCTCCTGATTATTAACAAATGCACTCTGTAAGCTTCTTTCTGAGTGGGAAGATTTTTCTCCCGGCATTTGATATTTAGATACTTTTAAAATTCTAAAGACATTACAATTTCCATAGTGGATTCACCTTTAGGCAATGCATCAATTAGAAATGTATTTATAAATTTGCAGGTAAGTGGTCTTGATTTCTTTTTCTGTTGGGGTTTGCTGTTTTTTCAAAGGGAAATGCAGAAATGGAGAGAGAATCTTTCCTTGTGCTCAGTCAATAGACGACATATGCTACCAGTTTGTGAAATTTCCAGTTTGACCAGAACAGAGCCGATTTCCATGAGCAAATCTTGTGTACTTAAATATATATTTTTATGTGCCATATTATTTATAAAGAAATATCTATCAGAATTAATAATCAGATAGAGCCTGTTTATTCCATCAACTTAGGCAGTTCAAATAAATTTCCTTCTATCTTTAAGTTTGTGAAAATGAAGTCACTCACATCAATTTCCCTCTATTGTCAATTTTACAAATATCAAAGTTGTTTTTAGGTGCAGTTTCCTACCTGGTGTATTTCCCAGTGAATTAATTCTTTTATAAATCTCTGATAGTCTTATGCTTCTTTAATATTTTCTTGACAGAATATCTTTTGTCTGATATTAAGTGTTCCAGTTTTTCCTTTTGCTCTCTCCTGCACCATTCTAAGGGAACACAGAAGAGAGAAACGATGCCTGTTACTTACCTACTTCACATATTTTTTAAAATTTGAGTTCAACACTCACCTCTCATGTTTTGGATTTACAGTACCCTCACTGATGCACGTATTTGATTTTATAATTTAGGTTCTGGTTTTAGCTAGTTATTTTCTAAATGTTTAAGAAAAGTGCTACGAAGTAAGGATGACACTGAAGGAAACAAGATATTTACACACCGATGTCGTCTGCCCGAAGGAACAGAGTGGGCAGCTGACTTCCCATTTTGGTTGCCATGGTCCTCGTTCTGTCCTGGCCGTGTGGTCACTGTGTGTCGGGCAGGAGCAATCCTGGCCTCCCTGCTCGTAAATGCACACATTCCCAGCAGCAGCAGTTAAAGGATGCATAATGTGTTTTCTTCATGTGGCATACAGCTTAGTACTTACCACTGACACATTCCAATAGGAGAGAAGGAAATATATTCTTAATTTAATTCTTACTATAGGGAAAATTAAAATATGTTTAATAAAAATACGAGTTCTGTAATGGAAACTCAAAACCTCAAAGAAATGGAATCAAAGCTACCTCTTAATAGTGTAAAGTTGACATTTTTGTCTTAAATTACAACAGATTTCTGACCCCCAAAATACACAACAATAGAGCTAGAAAGAATCTGAAAATAATTTGATTGAATTTGTTTTTAATTTTATGACAAGGAGAAAAAGTAAAAGGGTATAGTTAATAGTTCGTATGAAAGGAGTTTTATAAGAAATTTTTCCCTCTGGACAAAATGTCATTACCTCAGCAGAAGATATGTCATAATCAAGAAATCCTAATGCAGGTTTTGTTATTTACTCTTACACCATCTTCTGTTACACTGCTGAAAAGAGCATGGGTAATGTTTTGTTTTCATTTTTAATTTATGTGACTCTTTTCCTTTGTATTCTACATATTTCTCTTAAATACTTGTCATGTTTGTAGTCTCATGTGTGCTCCTTTCTGTCACCATTTTAATACCTTTTTGAGTATTATAAAGGAAGGTATATTTAGAAAAATCAGTGTCTGACTATATAGCACAAAGCTATAGGGGTAGAGAATCGATAGGCTCACCTTTCCCGAGGAAATCTCCGCATGCAGTTGTTTAATGGGAAAGTTTTTCTTTTTTTTCTTGAAAAGGTTAAAAAACTTCTAATCAACTTTTGTACATTATGTAGAACTTCATTTTCTAAACTCTGCAAAAGAAAGTTTCATATTTAATGGGCTATCATGAATTATTCCATTTATTATCTACTTCCGCCTTTCAAAGACATGATCTGGATAAAAGGCGGGGTGAATAATTTCAAAAAATACAATACATTTTTAATGTGAAGGTGCAAACTACAGATTCTCATGACTATTAGCAAGTGCAGAGGAAACAGAATTTTACTTGCAAAACTCGTCAAACTCTTGCAAAGAAAAAACGCATGACACACTTTAGTGAAACAGAACTCTGTGGGCCAAACTTTTCCTTTTAAAGAAACCTGTTGTTTTTACTAAGTTTTATCTTTATGTTCTCCAGCTTTCCATGTTTTTTTCCAAGTTGGATATGCTGCTCAATTTATCTAGAAAACTGACAGCTCTGTTACTTGTAAATATGTGTAGAGAGCTCACAGAAAACTACTTAACTGGTATTACTTGAGAAAAACATCCTGAGCAATTCAGTTCCAAAATACGTGGAGAGCATCCACAGTCACATTTAAAAAATAGAGCGAATATCATAATTTATAGAATCTCATGTTGATAAAAATTATGAATCATAATTTAGGCCAGATATTGTTAATGCACTAGTGTGGCTATACATGTATTTGTAATCTTGAGATAGTCATCTCATTTTTTTCTTCCTTTTTTAGTTTTGCTGTCCTTATAGTAGAATAAAAAATATAAAAGAATTATACCAGTTATTCAGATTTCTTTTTTATTATTATAACTCTGTTGGAGAGCTAGCTTCATTTTCAGAAGTTATTTTTCAGTCTATATAAATTAGGTGTCTTAAGTTTGAAAGTTACAGTATAACTGGAACCAAAAGAAGGTCCCATTATATGATTGCATCCTTTGGCCAGAGGTGTTGGGACTCCTGTTTCATTTTGGCTTGAATATATTTTCCCCTAAAGAAAGCTTTTTTTTTTTTTTCTTAAAAGCATTCAATTCTCACCTTGCCACGCTTCATCTTTAGCCTGCAGTTTGAATTTCTGAAGGATAACAAAGCCACTGGTGAAACTTGTGTATAGAATTGACCTCCCATAAGCAGATTTTCTAGTGTTTTCACTAAGCTCCTAAATAAGTGCTTGTTAAAATGTGGCCAAGTTTGAGATAAAAGAAAATGGTGTTAAAATGTCATGCTTCTGCTCTATGGATAAATATTTTGGTTATACTTTATATCTCTGATGCAGTTTACTCACTCTCAATGATAGCTATTGTACTTCAGATATTTGATTGGATGGAAATCACTTGGAAAGATCATTTCTGAAAAGGACATGTGTATAAAAAACACCTTCGTATTATTAGGGAAATTATTTAAACCAATTAGAAGAATTGCAGTCCTGTACTGCCTGCTTAAAAAAAAAAAAAAAAAAATCTCACCTTTTCTCTGCTATCTGGTATTTATCACCACAAAAATACTGTTTAATTATGAATATTTATCAAACTCACAGAATTCTCTACTTTTAATACTGACCGTCAGCTGTAAAAATTGACTCTGTGCAATGATTTATGCTTCACTTGACACATACATTCATTCAACATATTCTAAACTAAAATCATCCACCTTAGAATGAATTCTTGGCACACTATTGGGAGAAATCTTTGCTGAACAAATTTTTAAATATTTTTAAATATATCATTATTTGTTCAAAGTATTGTACTATTGATTCTCCCATTCATGAGATAAACTTTGTTACATGTCCTTACTAGATTTTTTAAAAAGAAGTAAAGTTTGAACTTGGGGCTAATAGTTTTTTCAAGTAATATTTTTCAAATTATATTATATGCATAAAATATTAATAGATAATTATTTATATTTTCTAGAATTATAAATTAAAACTTGTATGTGTAATAGTTTCCTCTAAATATTTCAATTAGTAAATGCCATTAGAAAATTACATAAAATTTTATTAAAAACATCCTGGGAAGTAGATTTTATTAATTTTTAAAATTATAAAGCTAGTACAGCTAGCTGAATTGAATATAAATATAAACTGAAGCATAAATCTTCTGTGTTTATCTTCTGATTTTTTGTTAACAGTTTTATTGCGATGTTTTCATCCACATAATTGCATGTAATATTGTATTTATTCAGATAATTCTATGAAATTTTAAGAGAAAATATAAATTAACTCATGCATGTGGATTTTTCTTTTGAATGAAGCTAAAATGTTAGATATTTCAATCTTTATGAAAAGGTGAGTTTTATTTAAAATTATATGAATATATTGAATATATAATAGTATAAGTATAACACAATACTTACATATTCAGATTTTTTTGATTTCCTTGTAAATACCATCTAAAATTTTTTAAAGAAAATCAAGATAGTTATACTGACTATGCTAATCAAACTCTTACTGCATAATTAGTGATAATTATTCCAATATGAAGAGAACTACATTTTTGAACTATATGTTAAAATTATACACAAGTTGCAATGATTATATTATGCTCATTTTCTTTATTATTGTTTGAAGCTCTGAGATATTTAGAAAAAATTAATAATGTTCATTTTAATGATTAATTGTAAGTATAAAAACTAATCATTATGAAAGATTCTTTAAATTCAGGTGTAATTTTAGCTTTCAAAATATTGACAGTTGATTGCTAAGCTAAGTAATAGAAAATACGAGTGTTCATCAAACTATTTGTGATTGGTGGATATACTAACGCACAATGTTTTAGAGATGACATTATAATATAAAAGTGTTTTTATATGCCCTTCATTTGAGTTAGCAAAATGTCTCATTAAATATGTAAATGCCCTAAAATAGCTTTCTAATTTAAAACAATGATACTTAAATTGATTAAAAATTGTACATCTGTAAGGCACCACTTGTGTTTACATTTTTTGATAATAGAGTATCTGTTAAGTCATCTCACAGTTTTGTGTTTTGCTGTCAGCAAATGGGTGAGAAAGAATACCGTGTGCAATTTTACATTTATATTATTTGAGTGTTGCTTGATTTGCATATCAATTAAAATAATGTCTATATTAATGGGAATGTTATCCCATTTACATGATCTGACTGCAGTTTGCTGCATTTCCAGTAGATGCCCCCAGAGACCAGTTAACTCATTGACAGTCCTTACATTTGAAAAGGAAACGTTGTTGCTGTAACTTTTTCTTCCTATGTTGGGTGGCACTCAAAAGTCTTAAAAATTTTAACTCCATGTTTATTATCCTTCAGTGTTTATCATAAATACATGCAAGTGGTGGTAGTGCCATTTTAGTAAGGGCAAATCAAGAGTATGACTACTCATTATGAAAAGCTTCATATGTTAAATGAATGCTTTTAGTTTTCATTTTAATTCTGTATACTTTTAAGGGAAAGTCATTCCAAACATATCAACTTTCTTATTTCTTTCCTTAAATATCCGGCTAGAAAAAGCTGCATCATTGCTTTAGCTTTCTGGAAAAATGTTACCTTCCTCACACAGAACTATTAAACATACCCAGACCACTCATATCATTTGTTATCAGTTAGTACATCTATGTTAGGAAATATATGTTTTTTCCTTTTAATTGTATATAACAACTACCTACATTAAAATTTATGGGCAGGAATACTGAATCACTTTATTTCATGGAAATTATATTAACTGAAGCTATTTAAGTATTAATTTAAGTCAATGTAATTATCCCATAGGTGATTCCAATAGCATTTACCCTATGATATTAATGTAAGACTGCTATAACTAACACAGAGAACCCATTCATGACTTATAAATATTAACTTAATGGAATAAAAGTATTATCCTGACTTTTGATTAACTATTACATATCTTTTGAGTTTATCTTTGTCAGATTAAATAAAAATTTTATGACCATGTTTTAAAGTATCATTTTTATTGAACTGTGTTTGAAATATTTGACTGAATGTGAAGCTTCACCTTGACACCATCGTTTCAACTCATCCTATAAAGATATGTTAAATATATTAATCATATATTTGAAAAGGTAATAATGCCTTAGATTTTTGAAAGTTAGCCTTTAAAGTTACACACTGGCTTAGGTTCAGAGAGAATAAAATAGGTTGTTATCTCTCTTTCTTACATCTGTTCACCTTTCTCATGTTGGTAGAAGTTATGCTTTTTATCCTTTTGAATGTTTGTCATTGCTTTTTCTGGTAGACTTCATGCTCCTGAGTAAGAATCACGTCTATTTAACTTGGTCTTCATGGATGCTGCTGGCTGTCTGCTCCCTCTTTCTAAGGAGAGAGATGCTCTGGGAGAGGCACAGAATGATGTTGGTCTCTTCTCCCAATCCAACATAAACATGGATTAGCATGGATAAAGACGAGGCTTTCAGGTTGACTTTTCCATCATAATTCAAATTATGTCAAATTTCTAAACGAGCGATGCAAGTAATAAAAGATTTGCAAAGAGGGGGAAAAAAGCTACAATATTTGATAAAATCCAAGGCCATGCAGGAAGTGAAAGAAGTCAGAATTTGCAGGCAGAGAGAGTTGTGCGTGAATCACAACTCTGAAGCTTATTAGCTTGTACGGCTGTGGGCAATTCAGAAACTTACTGGGGGAATTTTTTTTTTTTTATCAGGAAACATGGAAGTGGTGTTCTGCACAGCTATTGAGTGAGTTAGAGATGGTGTCGACACGGTGCCTGACACATTGTGGATGCGCCGTCAGTGTAGAAGTTTCTGCTCTGAATAGTTCAAGACAAAATTTTGAAACCACGTTAGATCTCCATGGCTGACTTCTAATAACACTCAGCCCCAATTTCCCACCCTTCTGTACATTTAACTACCATAGTGTTAGATCCAAGTTTTCACTTTTTTGTTGATTTCTAGGTTTTATTTTATTTTATTTTTTTATTATCCAATCTCTTTAATTTCATATGTGAAACGTTAGTTTTTCAGGAGGGTGCTATTTACTTCCTTTTATTTTTTAAAAGTCAATGAAAATGGAAATACAATTTTTAAAGTTTCTAATACTGGGAAGAAATATCATATAATGTCTTATAAGTAGATTGTAAGTCAAAGGTACAGTATAAATCTTAAAACAAAAATTAAGATTAAACAATGTTCAGAAAATTAATTCAAAATTAATTAATTTAAAATTAAATATTTCAAAACAATTTAATTAAGAAAATGTTTTCATGATAGTAAAGAATTATTAAGGAAAAAAATATAACATTAAGACTGGAGTGGCAAACATATGGCCAGAGCTTTTAACAGTTTGGGGCTAGAATGTCTCACAAGGTTCTAGTACGTCATGGGCCTAGACAGTATCCATGATTCTTACTGGTGGTCAGGTGTCAGTTGTGTGACTGAGCTACTCCTATTTCCTTGATATTCACCCTGTGGACTCAGACAGAATCATGACCATAGGATGCATGAAGTCTATTTGTAGAGTATGATGATGGAAATATTTTGCTGCTACATACAAAAGAATAATTGAAAGACCGCTACTGTATACCTCTTTTTCTCCTGTGTTTAATTTTTGCCCTATTTGGTGGGTTTCTTCCATTTTCCTTCATGGAATTGTGATCATTTTTACCTATCTCTAGAATATCTTTTAGTAGTCTGTGTAGGCTTGAGTTAGTCATTATAAATTCTTTAGTTGTTCCTTGTCTTGGAAGTGTTTCACTTCTCCCTCATACTTGAAAGAGAGTTTTGCAGGGTATAGCACTCTGGGTTGGAATTTGTTTTCTTAAAAGACTTGAAGTAGTTTGCTCCATTCTCTTCTTGACTTGATGATGGTTTGTGAAAAGAAATCTGTCATTATTCTGGTTTTTCTTTAAATGTGATCCATTTCTTTTCTCTAGCAGCTTTTAGTATACTGTTTTTGTGCCGAATTTCTGGGATTGTGATTATTATATGCCTGGGGTTGGTTTTAATTGGGTTGATGTTATTTAGAGTTCTATATGCTCCTGAATGTCAGATTGTTTCCCCATATTTGAGAAGCTTTCTGCTATTACTTTTGTTCATATTCTTTTTTATATCATTTGTATTGACTCCTTCTTTCTCATTGATGCCTATTAGTCTTACACTGTTCATCTTTGCATTGTCTTGATGTCAAATTACTTTTTCCTGCATTTTAGTTGTTTTTAACAGATCTTTGCTTACCTCTTTATCAGCTGCAATGGCACCTATAAGGTCTGAAAGTCTATTTTCACTTTCATTGAAGTGGTTTTGCCAGCTTGTGATCGAGGTTTTAATTTCCTATATAGCACATTCTGCTTCATGCATTCTACTTTTTTCCTATATTGTTCATTTAAAGATTCTGTCATTTTTCTACTCTCCTCTTTTTTTATCAGTGCCTTCTTTAGGAGCATTTAGTACTCCCTTCATTATAGTTATCATTCTTCTTTTACTTCAGAAATTATTTCTGATCTGATTTCCTCTATACCTTTCTGCAGTTGTTTCTTTACTTCAAACACTATTATCTCAGAGATTTCAGGTGTGCGATTTCCAGTTTCTTCTATGCTAATGTCTCCTGCACTTGTTCTGGGTGGGCTTGGGGCCTGAGAATGTATTTTGTTCCTTCTCTTTGTGTAGCACTGTCTTCTGATCTTTGGTGTAGAGCTTTGGTGCCATTATTACTTTAAAATCAGGTCTGGATCTATCAAGTTCAAACACATCCAAGTGGGTGTGGTTTGGGTCTGATTGCTGTGTTTCACTTCTTTCTGCTGCAGCCCCTGGAAGTGAACCTGCTATGCCACCCTGGCAAGATGCTCTGCTCCTGGATCAGCTGCGTGGGTCTTGTCTGTAGTTTCTTTGCAGGGAGTTCTGCCACAAGTTCCATGCTGGATATGCCAGCCCTGTGCTTTGGATCAGTGAGGACTGGGCAGGCACCGGCCCATCTCACTCACATGCCGGGCCTGTACTCTGGTTTGAGTGAGAATCCAGTGGGCCCCAGGTCATCTCACCCACACACTGGCCCTAGGCTCTGTGTTGAATCTAGATTTTTATTTTAAATCTCAGAATTTTTAGAGAAATTTTGGTCTGAATTCAAAATAGTGACTAGACAGGCCATTGAAGAATTTTAAATGGCCATCAAACATGTACCATTCAGGTACTCTTCTTAAATCCATTCTCCCACTGTGTTTCTTCCTGGGTGCAGCCCAGGTACCTACAGTGACAAAAGGTCCTCCACAGAACAGAGATTTATAGATTTCCAGCATGTGCATGAATGCCACCAGTTTTACTTTGGCAAATGGCATATAGTTTCATGTCAGAAAGCACTTCTAACTGTGCAGTGTTAAATTTCACCATAAATTTTGACAGAATTCCCATCTTTACCTAAGTATAATAATTTCAGGCCAAAGAGATGTCTTTCCTCTTATTGTGTATAAAAGCAACAACTTTTTATTTATTTATTTATTTTATTTATTTATTTTGCAGTACCAGGGATTGAACTCAGGACCTCACACTCCCCAGACAAGTGCTTATTCTACTGAGCTATTTCCCTGGCCTTAACAACTTTTAATTTAGTTTGCTACTTACAAGTGCTTTATTTATTTTTAATTTTTTATTATAAGTGATTTAAAATCAAGGACAAAAACTTCATCATCAAGTAAAATACAATTAAAATAACAAATGGAAGTTCTGTTTATATTTTTCATGGTTTTAAAAATTCCTGATCGTTAATTAAACAAACTTTGGCTATGGTCCTATTTAAAAAATAGCAAGTTCAAATATAATAATTGAAATTGATGCACATTTTTATTTTCACATATCCAGTTCATTTTGAGAAATAAATATTTGTAATTGCAGTGGGTTATTGGCAAAACTGGCAATGATGGAAGCTGTTGATTTAAGCCTTTTACAGCTCAGCATGCTAACCTATCTTTGGATTATGTGTACAACTACTTTCTCTTAGTTCGATGAGAAGAAATATTTGTACCAATAATGATTAAAAAAACAATCACGTCTACACCTTGTGCTCTGTATAACTACTAGGAGGAGAACAATATGCATTGCATCAAATATTGGGAATGTACTACTAATGTGTTTTGAAACTGTCACATTGTTATTTCTTATTAAATGCAATAAAAAAGGAAAAAAGCTAAAAATAAAACTTAAAAAAAGAGAGATGAAGATTTGTCTAGCTAAGTATCCATATTAACTACCAAAGCTTAAGTAGGAACTTACTTATCAGATTGTTCTCAGGTATTAATAACTAGGTTTACTTAATGGCATTGCATATATGAAGAGAAAAAATAGAGATGATATCATCATCATCACTACATATGCGTGTTTAAAATATACTTCTACTTGAAACTTTCCTGTGAAGAAGGGCTATTTTTAAAAAATCACTTGAAATTTAAAATCTGTTGTTATTTCTATAACATGGGTGTTCTGAAGGTAAAAGATATCTTGGAAATAATCTCAGGCCTCCCACCTCTCAGTCTCTCAGGGTTCTTTGGTCCTAAGCAGCAGAAGTTGATCCTGACCAAATACGGCAGAAATGATGTTACTGAAAGGATACTGGTTTACTGGTGGAACTTAGGAAAACAGTGGTGCAGATGAGGAGGACAAGACAGGGATCACAGTGGTCGTAGGTAACAAGAGAACTCAAGAATCTTGTGCTGAAGCTGCTACCTGAGGAACTCAGCTCAGAACACGTCCTCCATTCTGGGCTGCTTGCTTCAGCTTTCAAATCCCTGGGAAGAAATACGCCTTGCCTAATTTGAGTCCGTGGGCTTCCTTGGGCTACAAAATCTTTGAATGCTCATCCTACCATGACTACCTGCAACACAAGACTGGTCATTTCCAAAGTACTCTGGTCTGCTGCCATCCGAGGGGCTGCTACCCTGTGTGGTTGAGCCAGAGGCAGTGGAAGTGAAGAAGGAAAAGGCCAGACAGTAGTTTTCTGCATTTCTGTTCCAAAAGAAATAAGAATTGGGATGATCTCTCGATTGATATGCCTACTGCTTATTTTTGCTGTTTGAATTCAATGTTTTGCGGGGCGATAGCTCAGCAGAGTAAGTCCTGAGTTCAATACCTGGTACTACAAAAAAAAAATAAATAAATAAATAAAAAATAAAAAAGTAGTTTTATTTTTTTATTTTTTTTTAAAAAGTAGTTTTAATTGTAATGTATGTAGTTTAAAAAAAAAATTGCCTAGGCAGGCTTTCTTTATGCCTAGGGAAATATGCAGATGTCTAACACACAAACGTGCACAAGTTGCTTTGCTTGTTTGAAACAAGCCCGGCTTGCCCCACCCAGCAGCCGAATTGTATTCTGGGACATCTGCTGTGCCTTCTCTCAGACTCCCCAAATCCAAGTTATGAGAACTGAGACTCGGGGTTTTCATCAAGCATATCCACCCTTTTTCATTCTCCTCTTTGGCTCATTACAAGCTTCCCCTTGCCCAGTCCATAAACCTGGCTCCCACCTTTATTCCTCTCCATGCTTCATACCCTACATCCACTGATTCCCCAAGTCATGGATATTTTTATCTTCTGAATGTGTTCTGGGTCCACTGGCTTCCATCCGCCCTCCTGCCTCTGCTCCAGCCACAGCCCCCAGGGCCTCTCTTTTCCAGAACCACCAGCGTCTCTATCTCTTCCCCTTGCTCCCAGTCTCCTTCCTTCCCTTCCTTCAGATCAGATGTGAATTTCTGAGTCACAAGCACCAGGATGCTGAATTGAATGTCTTTATTTTTTTTTATATAATTTGATTTTAATTCCTGGCCCTGAGCCTTGATCCTCCCTAGTGCAATGAAGTCCATCCAATTTGGCAATTTCTCAGGTTGCTCAGAATTCTAAAACCTCTCCCTTTCATCCTGTTTTCCTGTAGAGAAAGTGCATTTGACTGATGGGAGCAAATGCATGCTAGGGCATTGAATTTCACTTTCAAAACCCCAGAAACATTTATAGCATTAATTATGTCCCATGCGATACTTAAGGCACTCTAATACAAAACAATGTATATCATTTGTTGTTTATATGGTATTCACTTTAACTGGGAATCCCACATCTTATCTGGCTTCTTGGGGAGTAAAGGGAAAGAAGATGTAAAAGAGAGGTTAGATTTGGGTCACAGAGGAAGACCTGATGATTCTTATTGCATCCATCTTCCCAGTCTCTGGTCCTTTTCTCTTCTTGCTAATGGAGCTCCAGTGCGGGTTGGGCAGCAACACACCCATGGTCACATATGATATTTGTATTACCAGAGTCCTTGTGTACAGGCTCTGATCTGTTGAACTTCAGGCAAAAAAAATGAAGCCTTTATTTTTTGAGGCACTGTGGAACAAATTCTCTCTGATATCGCTGTATTCAGTGTTAGCCTGTGGAGTGCTAAAGAGTGACCATCTCTGATGCATTTGAGCCGTCCTTGTTTTTCCTTTTCTCTGGAAATATACTGGGTGGAGTGGGGTCAGTGCTTCTCAGGGCACTTCATTCAAATGATGGCTCTGTCTTTCTTCATTTCTGGGGCCCAGCCCTTAACCAACCTCCCAGCACAAACCCTCTCACTGTGGCCACATAACCCAGTGGTAGTACATGGGTCCTGTCTTTCCAGAAGTTTCCTGTCACACATGGAGTCCACTGGAATAGTGTGTCACTCTTCCCATACTGTTCTGGGCCTGTGGAAATTGTAGAGCTGGTTCCGGTCCTCTTCCACTTAGAAACCCTTGATCATGGGCATAGCTTTCCCTTGTCTTGTGTAGGAGGAGGTGGCCAGGAGGATGTTGCTTGTCTTACCGCCTTCAAGGAGTCGAGATGGGGTGCAGGATATATGCATCTTCTACTCTCAGGGCCCTTTTCTATTCTACAGGTCCTCAGTATTTGAGTGGAGGGAGCACAGGAGCACATGGCCCTTACCAGGCAGCATTTTGCCACCTGATTCTGTACCCTTTTCTCCACCTCATTGGCAGGATCAAGCAACTGATACTCCTCCTCCCAATTTGGATGCTTCTCGGTCTCACACCTAACGGAGGCTATTGACTTCTGACCTAGGAGCATGTTTGTTTCATTCTCTTTCTGTGCTAGTTCTGTAAAACCTTGTCTGTCAACTGGAGGAAGGCTGCCATTTGAAGGGGGTGCTCTTCTCAGCGGCTTTCTCCAAACTATGTCTACGGCCCGTCAGCATCCATGCTCGGACTATGCAGCGAACCTGTTACCCATCACTCCTTATTTATGATCTTGACTTCTTGTCTTTGAGTACCTAGGAGTCTCATTGTGGTCTGGTCCCTACTGTAAAACAAAACAAAACAAAAACAATCCAAAAATAAAACAAAGCAAGAACAACTTCATATCTCACCACTCTCCTCATGATCACTCTGTGTCCTATACTTAAATGGATCCACTGAATAAGAATTATAGGTAGATGGAAGCTGGAGAGTTTTATTTTACGTTGTCTTGTGTATTTTTTCATTTTTTATTACTTTTAATAAGAAATAACAATGAGACAGTTTCACAACAGGTTAGTAGGACGGCCACAATAATTAATACGGTGCACATTTCTGTCTTCATAGTAGTTGTTTTGAGTACAAGATGTAGACATAATCACTTTGTTAAACACTATTGGTATAAATATTTCTTCTTATTGAATTAACAGAAAGTAGTTGTATACATAGTCCAACATTCCATAAGAGTAGTGTTTTTGACACTATAGAATAATGGATCTCTAGCAGCCAAAAACTAGAAACCTAAAGTTTCACATTTCCTGGAGTATTTTTGCATGAATTATTTCCTCTGGTTCCTAGAAAAATCCTGTGGTGTAGGGAGGGCAGGTACTTAACAGAAAGATTTCTTAGGTAAGAGGCCAAGTCTAGGAAAGTTAGGTCAAACTGGGCTTAACCTTGGGTATTTTAGTTTTGAGCTCTTCACCCTCTGGACAGAAGTTTGTATTGTAATATTATGACATCAAGGTAGTTATTCTAAGTACTGAATTGTCTCTTTTTTTAAAAAGTGTGAAATGATAAATATAAAACCATGTATTGCTGCATCTGGTTGTTCTTTTGATGAAATAATAGCCACCTGACATCTGTGATCTCCTACTTGACTTTAATTCTTTTTCATGAATTTTCAATTATTATTTATCATTTACCTATTCTAACTGTTGGGCACATTCTCCCACGACAATGAGAACTTCACAAGACATTCAATCTGTTTGGACTGGACCCATGGATAATAATTGAAACACAATAGCAGTTTGTTGAATCAATGCATGAAATATTCATCTGTCACTTTATTCCCTTGCATATTATTTTTTGGTGACGTTAAAAGTGAATAGGTTTTTTTTTTTTCATTTGTTTTATCTTTGTTTTTGTTTGTGGAGATCAGATCTTATGAGGTTGCCTACCTTGTTCTCAAGCTTCTGGATTCAAGTAATTCACCTCCACCAGCCTCCTACCAGCTGAAAGTGAGCAGAAAATTATTAGCATAACAAAACATTAACTTAATTCTAACTGAAAACAAATATATGTTTTTAGTAATATATTTCAATAAATATTTTCCTCACAAATGAATTAACTCCCAGAACACACAATAAAACTATCCATTAGAGAAAATACATTGTTTTGATATTAAATACCAAGTTTGATTTTTGTCTGTCTATTGGGAATTTTGACTGGTTGATTGTTTGATATTTTATAGGAGGTTGGTGTATCAAGTATTTTTTAATATTATCTGTCCAACTACCTTATTTGTCCTCATTAAAGGGAGCTTAGCCCTGAACCAACAGTTTTATGCTTTAAATTTAGTGTATGTAGATGGCACTTGGCATTTTTTATTCAACTGACCTTGTTGAGCTGTTTTTTTGTTTGTTTGTTTCTTTGTTTTTTGATTTAATATTTTTTGAAGTAAGTGTTTGAAGCAAAGACCTTTTGATAGTTTTAGTGTTTTCACTGAAGGGAAAGAAAGAAGCATGGTCCAAGAATGAAAACAACCTGAGATTGAGAGGACTGGAAGGAAGACTTCTGTGTTCTGGTTCTTATCCCAGTTACAGGAACTCGTACAAGAAGAACATCTGCGTGGACATGCTGCGGGATGGCTACCACAAGTCCTTTGGCGAGGTCTTCACACTGATGGAGCAGTGGGACGCCCTGAGAGAGGCTGCGAGGATGAGGTCTGTCTTCTGGCCACAGAAGCCCCTCGAGCAGCAGCCTGATAAACTCGATTTCCTCTATCACTACCTAACCAGGGCCGAGGCGGCAGAACGGAAAGGTAAGTGGGGGCAGGGTGGGAAAGCCAGCAGGTTACGTACTGCGTGGGAGCAACAGTCCCAATTGCTTCCTGTGTGGATTTGAGACAATAAGATGACTTGGCACAAGTATGCCTGGCCAGTTAAGCGTATTTATGGGGCAAAACAGAGCCAAAGTTGAGTCACAGGCTGCCACTGGGTTATCATCCTAAGCATGAAAAGACAGTGCATAGCATCGAATAGACTTTCCAGAATTTCCCTGTGTTTTACATCTCCCATCACTAATTAAAAACCGTTACGTTAATTCCTATGTATTATCTGAACACAGACTTCCGCACAGGACATACTTTCAAGATTTCAAAGTATATCAATTTCCTAGCATTTATATATTGAGCTTTGAAAGTGTTACAAAATCCTGCGGAAAGGATCTCAGAATTTAGGCTAGTGAATAAGGAAAGCACAGAGAAATACCAGCAATACACGATTATTGTTAAAATTGTTAAAGTTATTTTCCACCAAGTCATTTCTATTAAGTCTTCTTTTGGTGCACTCTAATATTTTCCAGAAAGTTGAGATATATCTTGAGTATCAAAATATTTTCATCTGTACCATAATTATATGGATATTGTTGCCACAAGTATTTCTTAGTTATGTATTAGGAACTAGCCATTTTATTTATTTATTTATTTATTTATTTTTAATTCGCACCTCCTTAAGAGGTACATTTTGGTAATTTGCTAAATGTGTAATAATCAAGCCAGGGTAATAACCATTTCCATCTCTTGAACAGTTAATCACTTTTATGTGTTAGGGGTTTCATATTTTTATAGTCATTTTGCGGTTGATCAGAGGTTGTTTTGCTGTGCTAAAGAGGAAGCAGGGATAATTCTGTATCTCTGCATTTTGGAGCCTCTCGCTCAGTCTCTCTCTCTCTTCCTCCTAGCTCATATTGCCTCATGAATTGGACATTCATAGTGAAAGGGGAAAAAAGTAAATTCTAGAATCTGGCACACCACGTAAATTTGGTGTTCTCAATTATTCTTGTCTTCAGTGTTTTGAATGAAAAATAGCACAAGACTCAAAAAAAAAACAAGCCCACACTTTGACAATTTGCCAACATGTAGATTTCATTTCATGCCTTTATAGTATATGAATATCTGAGACATCTTCATTATCCTGTGTTACCGTGGAGAAAACTAGGAAGGACAAGGACACCAGTGAGGGAGAGAGGGCAGCAGAAGTTGTTAGCCACTCTGATGGCACTAGTACCTATTTCCCATCAGCTGGTGACCCTACTACGTGCAAGACTGAGAGCAATAACGCAAGCAAGGGTGTCAGGTAGAGTGATGGGGTGGGATAGCAGGTGGCTCTTTCTAGTATGAGAAACTTGTAGCTGCATGATTTATTTATTTATTTATTTATTTATTTATTGTTTCAGAACTTTTGTTTGTTTACTTATTTATTTTTATGGCCAGCTCAGCCTGCCCTGAGGGCAGGGCTGGCACAGCATGTGGTGCCAGGGGATCGAACCGCAGTCCCTGCAGCCACCTAAGCTTTCCTAAGCAGGCGCTTTAGACCACTGAGCCATCCTGCCAGGCCTCTGTATGATCAATTTAAAAACAGAACTTTGGTGAACTTTAAAATGTGACTCACAGAAACATGGATGTATCTAGAGACTGTACTCATAAATGAAATAAATTGGACCCTCATGGTCAAATGTAATACTGTCTTCCCAGTGTAAGAACTTAACAGACAAATAAAAGCTCAAAGGTACAATAGATAGAGTAAAATGGAAAGAAACTGCCCAAAAGGAACCAGCAATTGAGATGAAAGGAGACAATCAAAGAAGAAAGAAGGTGGAAACATCACATTTGTATACATACAGAACAGATAAGATGATTGTATTACTAATTCTTTTTTTTTGTTGTTGTCGCTGTTGTTGTTTTGTATGTTAGGGAAGGTCTACAGGGTATTCAGGGTCTCAATACTAGATCAGACTCAGTGATTCTCTTACTTATAGCCTCCTGAGTGCTGGGATTACAGGAATGTGCCACCAAGTCCAGTCTCAATTGCTGTCTCAGTGTGCCCTGGGGCCAGACCTGGGGTGGAACCCTGGGCCCCTGCCTTGTTGGTTTTTTGAAGGTAGCAGTTAATGCTTGAAGTTTTTTGGAGCAATTTTACATGTTTATTAACAACAAGGTGCAAAATAGCGATCACAGTCGAATATCTATTATCACAAGTTTCTTTGAAATTGTGCATCAACTCTCATGTTTTATCTATTACTTTCCTATTCTACTTAAGATAAAGAATGACAAAACTTAAAATTTTTCTGAAATAAAAAACTAAAGAGAAGCATTCATAAAAAATAAACATTCAATTTATATCATTATTTTAGAAAATCAGTATTGTAAAATAAAATGTGCTATTGTGTTTAAAAAACACTAAAACTACATTCAGTGTTAACCTCAAATTCTGAAGTGATATCTATACTGGAAGCAGAATTAATCACGACAAATTTTGCCCATCAATCTTTTTTAAGTTGAATTTCATCATATCCATGGTTTTAAATAGAGGTTTTCATTTCAGTAGCAAAAGTATGAGCCAAATATCACACTTGTCATAAGGTGTCACAAATGAGTCTGCTTGTCATAAAGTATTTTGTCATTAAAAAGAGCAAAAATGCTAAAAAGTCTGCTTTAAAGTAGAACTACTTTAATTTCCATGGTTCTATTAAAAAATAACTATGCATATAAACAGAAATACTTTTCTAATTTAGAAAGCTCATAACTCCTAGCTTTAGACTAGAAAACGTTTTTATACAGGTGGTAAAAGTAATGAAAGCAATTTTCTTCACTGAACGGTTTATCATATATTTGCAGTAATTAAAGTTGAATTTGTTAAATAAGATAAAAATCACCTCTTGCTCAGAAAAACACTTCTCTAGAGTTACCTCCAAAAAAAGACTCTGGATTTTGCCTGGTTTAAATACAGAAAATTAGGTCTGTTGGAATAAAAGGAGGACTGGTGAGCTAGCTCAGTGGACTACAGCTTGGGTAAGCTTAGGCATGGTTGGTGGGGTGGTCTGAGCCAGCCAGAGTCCAAGCATAGCGGCTCATGTCTGTAATCCCAGTGCTGGGGAGGCTGAAAGCAGGAGGATCACTATGAATCTGAGCTGTGTGGTGAGACCCTGCAATTATTAAATACATTAAAAAAGATTTAAAAATTAATAGAAAACTTTTAGCTGAGCAACCCATAGCATTGATATGATTATTTTGTAAGTTGTGTAATTTTTTTCAAAGGCATCATATGAACTTTACTGAGTAAAATTGTGACTAGAACAAGGTATTCCCAGAAAATGAGATATTTACAGTTACTTTCTTAATGAATTTAACCTTAGATCTTAAAATATGTATGTTATTGCACGTTAATATGTATCATATATCTAAAATACATATTTCTATATCTAATAGATATTTATATATCTAATATATATTTTAAATATATATTTATATATCTAAATATATGCTTATATACATCTTACATATATTTTTATATATCTAACGTATATAGAGAGACTAGATATAGATGACATGTATATTCTCAGATGCAGGACTTGGCTCATAGCATTTCCAGGTTCCCCCACATCATCATGGGGTCTGTGATAATTATCCTGAAAAACTACAGCTCAACATCCTCATGCCTTCACCTTGGGAAAACTGTCACTCTAGGCTCACAGAGGAGCTCATTTGATCAACGTTATGGCACCAACAGGAGTCACCTGGCGTCAGTGTCCTCTCTTGAAATTTAAAAGCAGTAACCTAGAGCTGTGTAAATGACTTTAGAAAACATCTCCTGCTTGTTTTGAGGTCACATTTCAGGTAAACAAAACTGCCTGGCAAGGAAAGTTGGGGAAATATGAGGTGAGCTAAAGTGAGTTGAAGGGCGTTGCTTAAGTGCAAGATTTACAAGAGCCCTCGATATGGCAGAGGGATTGTGTGCTTCGCCGAAACAGGAAAATAGCAAGAACATCTCCCAGGTTTCTTCATCATGGGGTTTCCTCTTCCAGGAGATAAGACCTAAATACATATCCAACCATAGAACTGACTTCTTCTCCTCAATATACCCACTAGATAACACAAAGGAGGGGGTCCATATATCAGGAGAAAAGTCCACTTAGAATGCAAAGGTTACAGCTCATAACTTAGCTATTAGGCATAAATATGAAACCTTGAGAGTTTACACAAGTATAATACATGGTTCAAAAAGGTTTCGTGAAAAGTTGGGAATGTATTTATATTCAATTACTGAAAAATAGAGAAGCTATTGCAGAAATATAAATACATACTTATGACATATATATTTATCTTTTATTACAATAGGGAATGCAATATATTTTACTTACTGACATGTTAAAGTGATAACCTTAGTCACTTTATCTGACCAACAATATAGAGTATTAAAAATCACATTTTAAAAGTTAGATTACATTAGGGAATATATATATTTCAAAAAGTAATCTCAGCCTTTGGGAGGCTGAGGTAGAATGATTGCAAGTTTGAGCCCAGTCTGGGTAAGTTAGTAATTTAACAAGATAGTTCCTCAAAAGACATGGAAGAAATAAAAGAAAAAAATGAAAAGATATTGAGACATAGCTCAGGGCAAAGACCCTGAATTCAATTTCTAATAGTGAGAAAAGAAGGAAAGAAAAAAAAAGAGAGAAAGAAAGAGGAAAGGAAGAGAAGAAAATAAAAAACACAGACACAAACAAAAGACTTATGTCTGAGAAATGGCATGAGTTTTACAATTTTCTTTGGAAACATTAGAGTGACTTATTCACAGTTCCTGTCAGGCGCGCTGTGTCACGCTCAGCTCTGTCCACTTTTCTGAGCCTTTCCATTTCATCGCATGGGTGCACTGATGGGGAACATTTTTCAAAACTGTGGACCTTCAGGAACATACTTACTGCCTTTTCCGGTCAGAGAGAGCAATTAGGATCAATAAATTCTAGCGCCTAATGATTGTTATGAGGAGGGTCCCAGAATTGCAACTCGTGGGCTGCGATGTACTTACTGATGTGCTTTCAGAATAAATGTCTAAATAATGTACAGTTTCTTCATTTGCTCATATTCATCATTAAAAAGAGGTTTATAAAAAAATAAAAAGAGGACTATAAAACAAAGGCAGGATTTTTTTTTTTTTTGAACCTATGTTTGAGTTCAAGTTTACTCCTGCAGCAGAGTTGATAAGGTTGGTTCACACTGCAACCCGCTTTATGGTCATCCTGATAATCATTATTAGTCATGTGATTTTTCTCTTTAGAATGAAGACACCTTGGTTTCTCCCATCTTTTCCACATTCTTCATTTATGTTCTATTTCCATTGTTAAGAAATATTGCCTTCTCTGGAGTCTCTAAATATTTTTCAGCTCTCAAGGGTTAAAAAGTTTTCAATGATACCAATACTTCTTTCTTCTGAAAGAATTAAATGCATCACTAACAGATATTATTGTCTTTTCTATTTTACAGTCCTCTGCTTCAACCAGATACCATGTCAGTTTCTAAAATGTTCTTGGTTTTTACAAGGACTTTTGTTGCTTTCCTAGGTGCACATAATTAAGATAACGGTTTTAATAACTAAATTTATGAAACATTTAATTGGTTTTTGTACTGACACTTGAGCTCAGGACCTTTGCACTGAGCTACATCCTCAGGTCTTTTTTTATTTTGAGACAGAATCTCACTAAGTTGGTAAATTGCCAGAATTGGAGTCCATTTTTCATTCCTTCTGCCTCAGCCTCCCAGAGTGCTGGCAGACAGGCTACACGGCGCCTAACTTTAACCACATTCTTAAGGGAAAAAAAAAGAAAAAAAAAAAGATTAGAGGACAACTATCACTGTTTTAGCTTACTACTCCAAAGGATGTGCTCAGAGGCATTTTTTTTCTGATGCAGTTTATGATTCTTTTCTCTTCAAAGGGCACCTTGAAGACGTGTACAATAACTTGTATGTTTTGGCCTGTTACTTCGATAATCCTGAAGATAAGTGGGTAAGGAACCACTTCTATGAACGATGCTTCGAGGTTGCTCATCTGATCAAATTTGACGGAGGGAGAAAGGAAGCCGAAGCGCAAGCACACTTGGGTCTTCTCTACGAGGAAGATGGTAGGTGGCCTCGGCCAGACTGCCATGGGTGGGCTTTGCTGGACCTGAACGGCATAGCTAGAGAGGCTTTGGGAGTGGAGGAAAAGACTCAGTGAAAAGAAAGGTTTCCCATAAGGTGACCCACCTACTTTGTGGGATGCCTGGAAGTCGAGATCTGCCTCTCCCTCATTCTCTGAAAAAATAAGACTAGTCTGACCTTGTAAGTGCGAGGTCCTGAGTTCAAACCGCGGTCACCCCCCCACACACACACCAAAAGAACCCGAAACAAACACCCCCCCCCCCCCGCAACCAAAACAACACGAAACAAACAAGCAAAAAAACCACGAAGAATACAGACCCTGGAGGTCAAAAAGCAAAGCCCAGCCTTGTAGTCTCAGCCTCTGTGTTTGGTGCAGAATGGTCCTTGCAGGATTTCTGGCAGGGCTTCTGTCTGGACCCTCAACCTAGACGCCTCAGCATCCATAAGGAGAGGAAGCAACCCCGCCCCATCAGGCTGCAGGTGGCGCACATCCAAATGCTTTGCTTTCTCATCTCCAAGAATGGGGGAAAGTGAAAGGTATGCTGGGAGTTTCCTATGGCTCCACTCCTGTACGTAAAATCCCCAAACTCTCCATATAACTACAAAACTTACCGTACCATAATTTCTAAAGAATATGCTCCTTTAAGTATAAATTCACAGTTAATAGTGTTATCTAAAGACAAGCTGAAGTCAAAATCTGAGCCAAATGGACAGGAATGGATTTTGTGAGATCAGTGGTCAAGGATCGCCAACAGGAACTTAAGAACTAAAACGATTTATAGAAGGGTAATGTGGAGGTAATGCGCAAACAGTATACATTCGTGAGGAAGAGGTAAGTATTTTATTGTGAAGATGTTCTTTCATCTCTCAAATAACTGGTTTTGCATAAAACTTAGCAAGGCAAATTTAAAATATTTATTATTTTGAGAATAGGGCTACATTGAAATCTGAAAATTATTTAAGGTTTTGCAGTCCAGGGAGTTGTATGTCGTGAGAGTTGTGTGACCCCCAGCACAGCCAACCCTCGAAGGTGGCTTGAGGTCACCTCACGTGACAGAAACATAGAATGCTGGAAAATTTCGCGTGGCTAAAGAGATGATGTAGATTTGATTCAGGAAGGCAGGGTAGGATTTGGAGCTCCTAGAGAAGCTTGGGAAGATGGGGAGTATGTAGACAGATGAAGATGAAAGTGAGTTCTGCGGAATGAAAGGACAGCCAGTGAAGCGTAGTCAGAGAAAGCAAGAGGAGCAATGCCCCCTGCACGTGGGAGGTGCATTTGGAGTGCCGATGGGAAATCTCAGAGGAAGATAGCCTAGCGACCTGCCAGCGCGGAGCTTAACCTTGGCTTCTGCACAATCTAAGTAAGGAAGTGGTGTGGGGAAAGGAGGCTGCTAAAGAAGTTGCTCTGCTGATACAGCTAAGAAGAATTGATAGAAAAATATTTAAATGAACCACGCACGGTGATGAATGCCTGTAACCTCAGCTATTCAGGAAGCTGAAGCAGAAAGATTCAGAATTGGAGCAGAGACTCGGTAACTATGAGATATTGACTCAAAATCTAAAAAATAAAAAGTGACCAGAGATGTAGCTCAGGGTTCCTTAATTTCATGCCCAATGCCGCAGGTTGTTTTTTTGTTGTTGTTGTTGTCTTTGTTTTTTTTTTTTGTTTGTTTTAATAAACTTCTACAAACTGCCATGTTCCACTTCCATATAATTCATAATGCTTCAAAATAGGGGTAGTTAAATATATGAAGCAATTTACATGTAACAGATAAAGCCATGTGCTTACAAAGGAGGGCAAAATTCACGTATTCAACAAATACTGATTGAGAACTTACTACCACAGGGACGAGCCAGTGAACAAGTCCTGCTCTGGTGGAACTGAGCCATTTCTAATTGCAGCTTGTTGATGTTACATGTATCCATCTTGTTCAACAAGCAGTGAACCACCAGTCTCGAAAACCTTTCCGTCTGATAAAACTGAAAAACTGTACCCATTAAGCAACTCTCTATCTTCCACTCCTGAATGTTTCTTAAATCTCCAAATGCATTTCCTTTAGAGAATTTATGAATTGTATATTCAATTGATTCCTTCATTCTATCCATTTGTTTCAGCAAGTATTAGAAAGTCTCCTATCGTTTTATCAGTAGCCATGGTACCAAGGTTGCCCACATCATCTTAGTGGGAGACACGGCAGCTGAGGGCAAGGGTGCATCTGGGAAACGTAGCCAGGGCAGGCTTCTGGGAGTTAACATCCTCACGTAAGCTCTTTCACTTGTGTGCACTTAGATGCTCAACCTTCCAGCGTGACACGTTTCTATAATAATATAGACCCCATTCTATGATAAATTTGGAATTTTTGGCTTTCAAATATTTTAAAGAAGCAAGATTTTAAAACGATCAGGTCTAGAATACTACTTCTATGTCCTTCTACAGTTAGCAGATGCTAGAACCATACTTATATTACCTGCTATATAAATTAATGGAAGTCTGTGTTGATAAAAGAAAAAGAATTTGTGCCTAGTAGTGATGAAGCGGTCTGCGACCTTTGCAGTCTGGGGTAGAATTTCCTGAGAAGAGGAAACCAGCAGTGTCAAGACTCTGTGGCTGGAGTGGAGGGGAACTCACCTGCTGGAGGGGTCCTGCTGTGGAGATGGTGTCATGGCTTCCGCCCATCTGGTCTGATTGGTCCAGACAAGCGAATGGAGGCCCCACAGCAACAGCTAGGCAGCAGCTGTGCACTGGGGCAGGTGGCAGCATCCGGATCCCACAGGGACCCCCATTCAGGTTAAAAGAGGACATTAGCCGGCAGATGGTAGTGGGCAGGTTGTCGGGGCCTGACCAAGTAGGCTGCAGTCCAGGGCAGGGCTCCAGCTCCCTGAGGGAACTGTAGAGCAAATGAGGAACATGAGCAGAAGCATGGTCATAAAGACTGGGCACATGGTTGCAGTCAGGGGTAATGTTCAGCCACTGGCACAGATGTGACCAGGCGTTGCCCGGAGGCCCCTGGCCAAAGTGGAGCACAGCAGACAGATCAGGCCTGTGCTGGTGCTAACAGTGGACCTGCAACATACAGCTTGCACTGGGTCCCACTCAGTCTCTTCAGGAGAAACATCTTCATCCTCTCTCAGGGAAATAGAAATGGTAGTCATGGACTGACCAACACTTGCAGCGAATCACTGGCTTGTCTTCTTTCAGAACTGTGACCTCATTAATAAGGAACTTACCATGCAAACACGACTGATAGGCAAGCAGCATTCATACCATGTGTGGGTCCCTGGAGCCCTGGAAAAAGCTCTTAGACACCAGATCAACAGGAGATGTGCTCATTGATCTGTTCATTCCAGGTCAGCACACAAAGGTTTAGCATGGCCAGACGTCAGATTCTGGAAGAGAAAAGGCAAAGAGACATATCTAAGGAAGTACTAAACCTCCCTTTGGTCTGAAAAGAAGCCAGACCACAGCAGCAAGATGACACGGCAGAGCCTTCCAGGTCATACAACCTTCTCCGCACAGTGGTAGAAGAAGTGGATCTGAGCCTCACCTTTGCCCTAACGGACTTAAGAGATTAGTTTGTTTCTTCCTAGCTTTATAAGAAGGCAGTCTCTTTTCTTGGAGACCATTTTTGGAGAGGTTAACTGAATTTCCCTTTGAGATCGCCCCTCCAATTCCACTGAAGATTCTAAGTATCTTCACCTGGCCCATCAGAATCCCAATCCATTTCACTTCCTAATTTTAAGTATAAGGGCCGACTTTGCCCTTAGAGATGGGGAGCATGACTAGATGTCCTCCCAGATGACAAATGTTGGAAAGGAACATGGACAGTGAAGGCTAGAAAGGGGGACCATGGCCATTGAAAGTAAAGGCTAAGAAATAAAAACAGCAACAGAAGGCCATAAATACAGAAGTTCTTGAGGATGGATATACAACAACCAGAATGAAAGCAACAAAGAGGTGGACAAGTGAGATAGCTCAGCGGACTAAAGGCAAGCTTAGGCAAGCACAGGAACTGCAGTTTGATCCCAGCACCACATGCCACACCAGCCCTATCCCCAGGGCAGGCGGAGCCAGCCAGAGTCCGGACATGCTGAGCACCTCTGCAATTCCAGCACTGAGGAAGCTGGGAGATAGCTCAGTGGAATAAGTGCTTGCAAATGCAAGGTCCTGAGTTTGGTCCCTAGCACTGAAAAAAACAAAAAAAAAACAAAAACAACAACAACAACAAAAAAACACTTTCTAGATCCAAAAAAGAAAACTGAACATACAATCTAAAGTAAGTATTTGTGCTTCAATCAAAATTCATAGTGACCCACAGCTAGATAAATCCCCGGAAGTTTTTTGAGTACCTAAAGGCAGACTTATATCTGTCGCTAAAGCAAGCATTGACACAAAAATTACAAAAAACTTAGTTTTCTCCTTTCTTTTTTTTTTTTTTTATTTTTTGTCTTTTTAAAACAGGGTCTCACTATGCAGTTCAGGCTGGCCTTGAGCTCACTTTTGTAGCCCAGGCTGATCTCGAACTCACACTGATCCTCCTGCCTCAGCCTCCCGAGTGCTGGGATTACAGGCGTGCGCCACCATGCCCAGCTAGTTTTCTCCTTTCAATAGTAAATTCCATAAAGCAAAAAGAATGGAGAATGTGGAGTTCAGGGAAGAGGAGGGAGAGAGAGATGAGAAGCTTGGAAAGTTAGGGAATGACAGCGTGCCACAAAGGTGTGCTCTCTACATAAAGCAACAGAAAGACACACTTAGAGGTTCAGAACACATCATGAATATACTTTGCACGCATACTCTAGAACCCAGTGAGAGAGAGATGAAAGCTAGCAATTCAAAAGTAGTAAACTCCTGATATAGAGAAGCTTACAGTAAACTTTTTTAACTAAAATTTATTTTTTTTCAATTCTTTTATTGCTTAAATTTAACAATGGTTATATTACATATTTTCATCATCGCATCAGTTTAGATTAATACATATAGGTATATAAGATTGATCAAACAACTAAACATTAACCTTTCTAAAATCACATTACTTTTTTTTTTCTTTTCCCCCTTTTTTTCTTTGAAAGTTGACATATTGCATATTGTCCTCACAATCATTCTATAGAGTGCAGTGTGTGGGCATGACCCACCTCCCTATTAATGTTGCATAGAAAAAAGAAAGAAAGAAAGAAAAAAAAACAGGAAAGAATATACTTCTCTTTGGACTAAGAGGAAGCAGATA
>PVJA010013351.1:0-49792 GCA_004027025.1 Myocastor coypus
TTGCTTAAAATGGTGACCTATAAAATCAATGTGCATGTCAGCACAAATCTGAGGTAATAAATTAATTGCTTACTACTTAATTTTTCAGCTGTCCTCTCATGAGATGAAATTTCCTCATGATTATAGCCATAATATATTTTCAGTGAAAAGATATGTAAGGCAAAGATTGGTATAGAAAAGTTAATAAAATCATCTCAAACTTCAAGAAGAGATAATTATATTTTCTGTACTGTCTTTGAAAATAAAAACAATTTTGAGGGCCAGCAACATAGTTCAGAGGACTAAATGCCTAGCACAGGGACTGAAGTTCAATCCTCGACACCACGTGTTGTGCCAGCCCCACCCCCAGAGGCACTGAGCCAGCCACAGAGACTGGACATGGTGGGACACGCCTGTAATCCCAGTGCTTGGGAAGACTGAGAAAGCTGGATTATTATGAGATGATGTTACCATAGTGACTCCTTGTACCAAGTGCATAAAATAAATAAATAATGCAATTTAAAAATTTAAAACCCATATTTATCTGGGAAAACCAGGACTTGCTTTCAAATTTTGAGATCATAATGCTTTTGCAGTTTTATATTCACTGCCACCTTTAATTAAAATTCTTCTTTTATTCTAATCAATACTTTTTGCATAACCATAATGTTTTATCTCTACTATTCAATTATATAAAATTTCTACATTGAAATAAACACAATTTCTTTTTTAGTTTTTGTTGCTTTGAATTTTGCAATTTATTATTTCAGTAAGGCTGTAATCAGCACCTTTATGCACAGATCTTAGGCCACAGCTCAGTTACTTTTTTGAAATTAGTGGAACTATGTCGTGTTTTCTGTAGCAGCTCTAAATATTTGCAGGATCTTAGTGTGCACAAGCAAGCTGTTTTGCAAAAGTTTACATTAAAACACCTGGTGCAGTAATTATTTATTTGTAGGTAACTTGGGAAGGTTTCTCCAGTGATAAACTGCTTACTATCTTTGCTTTATTTTCTTAATTCTTTGGCTATCTTTAGCATCTTAGATTCTCATAAAAATGTACGTGCGTGCACACACACACACACACACACACACACCAGCATGCTTATGGAAATGTATCTAGTTCATGGTCTATAAATTACTCAGTTCCAGCCCAGTTGATATATTTCATAGTCTCACAGATGTCCTGCCCACAACCCAAAATATGGAGAGGAGGTTCAGGCAGGCTTGCCAGAGATGTGGACACTTCCCTTAACTCAGGAATATAGTCAGGAATTGAGGGAAAAAATCAACTCTGATGTTAGGAATTATTTCCGGATGCCTACCCCATTCTCCCCTTTGGAAGAGGATTTGCAGTGGATCGCTTTTGAGTTGTTTCTAGAGCCATAATGTCTTCCTTCTTCCCTACCTATTCAGGGTGGTTGGAATCACACAACGAAAGCTACCGGCTCTGAGGTAGCCATGGACTGAGGGCTGTGAGGCAGCGATTCATCCATAAACCAGAGCCTCCACTAAAAGTCATGGGGGCACTGAACCTAGTGCCGTTCCCCCTGAGATTGCAACAAAGGTTTTTAGGCATTTATTTAAACAATTAATGGTTTCGTTTTGGGGGGATGGGTACCAGGAGCCAAGTTCGGGACCATGCACTTGCCCACCAGGTTCCCTGCGTTGAGCTACACCACGGCCCCAATATCCCAGTTTCATGAGACGGGTAGAAGCCAGAAGTAAGCCTTTAGGATACATAAACACACACACACACGCGCGCGCACACACACACACACACACACACACTCACCCCACATACAGTACACACTTTAGCAATCGATGAGCAAATATCATGCTTTGTTGGAACAAAGTCAACAGAAGCTGTGAATACGCCCCATATCTGTGAAACTTCTGCAGAGCAAGTCTGGTACAGGAATAAGTGGCGCCTTGTAAAAAACAAACAAACAAACAAAAAAAAAGCAAAGAGCCCAGAGCTGACTGTTGTGGGAACGGCAGCTTCCTAGTGGGATCCAGGGAATAGCCCCAGCCTGCATGGTGCCTGCCAGCAAATACTAGAAGAGGCTAGTGGCACTTTGCACTTCGCTTGAAAACACCCCACCTATTTCCACCAAGATTGAAGAACTGGATATGTACTGTTACGAGAAGACCACAGCATGGCCTAAGACGGGGTTCTCTCTGGATGCTGATGAGGTCACTTGGGCAGAGTGCAGGTGGTTGTGCTAGATACAGCTGCCCTCATGCACGAGTGGGACCTGCCAGCGTGCAGCCAGCTCACGACTGCCGGCTTGAGGGAGCTCGGCTGTGTTTTCTTAAATTCTCCCGAGCTTTCACGACCACAGAAATGAGGACTCATTAGCTCTGGTTTGTGCTTCACTGTGCTCTGTGTGGGCTGACGGCACCTCTGCAGAACGAGACAGATGAGCGTCCAGGGGCCCAAATGGGACTTTCTCAAAGTAGCAAGCTTTCCCTGGGTCCAGATAGGGCACAGTAATTAAAGAAAACTGGGCAGATTCACACACTGCATAATTGATTTTAATTCCAGTGTAGTCTGACCTTATTAATTCAGAATTATTGAGAGAGATATTAGTTTTGCTTAATGAGAAGCTTGAAAAGGCAGTATTTTAAATTTAGAAGTAGCATCACAGCTCAGACCTGTCACGAACCTATAGGTGTACTCCTTGGGGGGGGAGCGTGTGGGCGTCCTGGGGTGTGAGGTGGGTAAGAGTCCGCCTGAACCCGGATGCCATCCTCTTGGCATGCAACACCAGCGGTCGGGGAAGTCTGCTGGCATTATAACATCTGTAAAACAAAAGCAAAATCAAAATGGAGTACACACACACGTACACGGGACAGTTAAGATATTTGTAGTACTAACTCGTATTAGTTTGTTGAAAGGAATAAGGACTGTTAATATCGTTCGATTCACTTTGCACGCCTGTATCTGATAATCTGAGTAACTCACTACTCTGAGGATGACAATAAGCAATGTAATAACCACGGTTAATTTCCTGTTATCTTGTTTTGAAATTGTGTAATTGTTTTTATTTCTTTCTTTAAAATAAAAAAAATAGATAAAAATTTATGGGCCCTCAAAATCTTAAAAGTGACATATTATAGTACATGAAGAAAAAGAGATCCCTTCTCTTTTCCAGTTATAACCTCAATTACAAACCGATCAGACAGCTTGGCATCAACTTGGTTTAACTGGCTTAGGCACAGCTCATGAAGACGAGCAGGCAGCAGTTATTAAGGAGAGTGAACACAGCCCCTGCTGACGTCAGTGCGTTTCTCTCTCTTCCAGTGGCTCACTGTCCTTCATTCTAGCTGTCACTCCTGTCACGTGGTAGACTTCTTCCATGGCTTTGTGTATAGCTAGACTTCCGCATGCTGCATGCCGTAAGCTGGGGCCCGCCCTCAGCAACTGTTCCTGCTCTGTGGTGGGATGAGCTGAGCTAAAGCAGATCTGAGCCTAGACTGCCTTGCGGAAATTCTCCCCTGTCCCTCCCTGTCACCCATAGAGAGAAGAAAGTAGCACCTTCACACCTGACCAGCGGGGCCATGCTCCACTGCAGCGTCTCCTTCATGAGTCCAGGTTTCCAGTAAGCCGGCTGACTAGAAATGATTCCCCTATGCTTCATTTCAGGATAGCACAGTTCTAAGCAGTACTTCTTCAAAATGCAAGGGTCACACTTGTTTGCTTCTTCCCTTGATAGTCACCCAGACACTTACTTGGACTAAACCAGGTATGAGCTCAAAGCTTCTGGAGATTCAAGGTTGGTGTGAACTTGCTTCTGTACACTAAGGTCTTCCCACACTTGGTATCAGCACTGTAGGGTAGCTGGGAGCGCACTCACGATCAGAGGACTGTGCCCAGCCCTTGAATTATCAAATGGTTCACATAGGAAAGGGCTAAGTTGACTGTGATTTCTACTGCAACAACTTTTAAACATTAGAGACAGAAAAACTTTTTTTAGTAGTTCATGAAAAGCTTATTTTATTATACTTTTTCATATTTTTTTGATAAGAAATAATAAATTGACAGTTTCAAGACACATCAGTGATGTATTCCTAATAACTGATACAATACATATCATTGTCCTCGCAGTAGTTACTCAGGGCACAAGATGCAAACATGATAATTTTTCTAATCATTATTGGTACAAAAAATTTCTTGTCATTGAACTAAGAGAAAATACCTGTATGCATAGTCCAATAATCCATAATCACAGTGGGTTATTGACAGAAATGGCAAGGCTGGAAGCTACTGATTTAAGCCTTTGTGTGTGTGTGTGTGTGTGTGTGTGTGTGTGTGTGTGTACAGGGTCTCACCCCTGACTCATAGTGATCCTCCTGCTTGTACCTCCCAAGTTCTGGGATTACAGGCACACACCATCATGCCCAGACTCCATTGCTGGCTCAGTGCACTCGAGAGTGGGGTGGGAACCGCAGGTGGGAACAGGAACTCAACCCTGGCCCTTGTGCTTCCCTAAGCAAGTGGATTTAAGTCTTTTATAGATCAGCATACTAATCTAGCTTTCAGTTAAACTTTTCTGCTGGGTGGTTAAAGGGTAAGTTAAAGCAAGACCTGTATAATAAAACATGTAACTTTTGTATCTCCCAAGATCAGTCAGATCCCCTCAGGGTTTACTTTGAAACCATGTACAGTGCTTTGTAGAACTGCTGTCAGTGTCAGCCAACTGGATGAGTCACAGCCTTTGCTTGACCAGTTTGCTCTCTGTGAAAGCCCGAGAGAATGTTTGCTCTATGAGAAGGGCTACAAGGATAGCCAATATCTTGACCCTAGCCATTCAAGGTCAGTGAAGACTCAGGATATAGGAGAACCTGTGGTGTAACATCCTATAGCTCAGTGGTTTCCCAAATTTTCTGTTCAGCGAGATTAAGAGGCCACAGTGGAAAGGGACTGATGATGTACAGTGCCTAAGAAGAGTCATCTAGAGAGAAAACATTCTCTCAGAAAAATCTTATCTCAAATCTTTGTTAGTGTTGTGGGCTTCACCACAGGAGGGCCGGGGCAGGGCAGCACAGGGAGCACTGGGAACCACAGCTTTCTGCCTCCAGCTCGGGCCCCAGCCTCTCCCTCTCCTTGCCTCCCCTCTCCCCTTCCCCTAAGCCCTTCCTAGAAATGCCAGTCTTTGTTGCTTCCTCTCATGTCTTGCTTGGCTGCTGTCTGCAGCTCTTTTTCCAGTGAATAAAACCCTAATCCAGGTGCTTTTTAAACCAAGCCAGCATTGTCCACAACATAATGCTGATGTCTATTGCTAAAAACCAAAATAAGATATCCTTTCTGTCACACTTGGTAAATCCCATTTTCATCCAGAAGATGTAAACATGAGCTCAGGCCATGGCTGAGTTTTACCTCCTAAACGAGGCAGGTGTGATCTCACGATATGGCCTGGTGTGGGGACAGGAATGGCTCTCAGGTCTCTGAAGAGGAGCTCAGCACCTGCTGTAGCAAATGAACACAGTTTTTCCTCTCAGTTGACTGAAGGTAATTTCTCTTCTGTCGGAGTGAAGAGGTGGGAAAGCAAATAAGCACCCTGAACACTGGAGCCCTGGTCCTGCTGTGTGATTGAGTCCATCGACCAAGTGCACTTTCTTGGATGAAACAAACGGTGCTATAAATGGCAACAGCCACAGTCAGGGCGTTCACGGTGCGATGTGGCTCTCGCAAGCCCTGTCAAGGAAGCGAACACACAATCGACACACGGGAATGCAGGCTCCGGTCGCTAAGGAGCTGAATCTGGAGAACATTGGTGCCTGTCTCAGAGTCTTCCTCTCCTTCCTTCCCTCCCTCCCTCCCCCCATGCTGCCCTCCCCTCTGTGTGTGTGTGTGTGTGTGTGTCGGACATTACATGTTTGCGCAGTTAATGCTCATAAGATACTGAGAACTGCCTGCTTGTTCCTATTACGTCTGAACTACGTCAATCCAAGCCATTGCTTCTCAAAGGCTCCTGTGAAGGCAGTGCAGAAGCTGCCTTGGTTTGACCAAGCGCAGCACACTTTGGAAGTGCTATTTACAAATATTTTACAAATGGTTATCCTCTGCTTATTGAGGTCTGGAGAATTATTCGGCACCAAAGTTCCGCAGTCAGTGATGAATGGTAGAGCCCTGAAGAGCAACACAAGGAGAAGCTTTTTAATTGCTCATTTATTGTCTTTACAGTTTGATTGTACTCTGGAGAGTCTTAGCTTTACTACCCACAGAAATTAATTTTCACACTGTTCAAAACGTTAGGAGCTCAGGGCATCAGAGTTATTTTTAGAGGCGCTACAAACCACTTGTTGTTTCCAATGAGGTAATGGCCTGTGCGAGGAGATGGGCTGGTATGGAAACATTTAGCACTAATGAATAATTCAGTTTGATTTATTGGAGAAATGATGGGGATGGCGTTCTGCCCTTGCGTTAATGCAAAAAAACACAACAGCCCTTTTGCAACGGTATAACTGCCGGGTCTAAGGCGGCTTATTTTTATTCCAGGTCAAGCCATCAGCCTTTAAATGTGGTTTAAAACTAGCTGTCATGTTCCAGTGCACTTCCAAAAAAACAAAAGAAATCTGAGATGGACTTGAACTCCTTCCCGCACCCCTACCAAACCCTGCAACAACAAAATGTGTTTCCTAAGTCCACATTAGAGACATGCAAGAAGGAGCCCCACAAGAAGAAAGGGCAAGACGAGTGGCCCCAGGGTCCAGGGGACAGTGGCCCTGTGCTCCCCGTCCCCAAGTGCTGTTGAGGTGACATGACCGAGGCGTGAGTTTTCTGGAGCTGAGTTTATTCTTGCCGGCTAATGTTGTGTAGCTTGCTCTGCTTTACCTTACCCTTGACGTAGGCACACGGTGAGTAGGATACTAACACGCAGGCTGAAGGAAGGGACACAGGTACAGGGACATGCAGGAGCGCTCCTGCAATTCCTGGACCTGCCACCTCCCCTATACTGTGATTTCCTACACCGAGCTCCCTGCTCTTCTATGTGCAAGGCTGTCCCTCTGCTGTACCCAGGGGCCATCTCCTCTGTAACCTAAATGAGACATGAAAGTTTCTGCTGAATCTCAAGCAGCGATGGAATAAGTGGCTTTCAGGGTGAGGCTCCTGCTCCCTCCTGTCTGTACCTAGCTAGCGGCTGTGTGTCAAGCAAGCTAGGAGCTGAGAGGAGGGAGGTGTGGGGGGTGGGGGGCGTTGGGGGCCGGGAGCAGGTCAGCCGGTGGAAGCGTAGCTCTGCCTTGCTTACTATCACGTTTCCGTCCTTGCAGAGCGGCCAGGTTGTGCTCTCAGCCCGCACCCCGCAGCTTAGGTGTGCACACTTATGGCAACCCCCAGCAGAGCAGGACCCACTTCTCTCACTTCTGATGCCTCCCCGAACAGAGGTGTCCTCTTCTTGCTCTGGTTTTTCTTGAGATACCCTGATGCCCAGCTCCTTGGAGCTGGGTGTGGGGAGCTCATCAAGGAGGTGAAGTCGGGGGAGTTATTGTACCAGGGCTGAGTCAGCAAATTGTTCTGCGGCAGCACAAGCCTGATACCACCCCGGAGCAAGCAGGGTGAGAACCTGAGCTCCTGTGGCTGCTGTGGAGCCTAAGGTCCATGTCCCGGCCATGGGTCTGGGAGCATGGAGGGGGAGGAGGGACAGGGAGCAGAAGGGAGGTGAGGCAGAGGCAGGGACACTGTCAGTGGCTCCGCTCGGCCCTCCTCCCAGGTACAGAGGACTGACCTGGTGCCGGGCTCGCTGCTGGGGATAGAGACGGATGATGCATAGCAAGTGTGCTTAGCAAAACTGGGGCTATTGGAGAAAAGAAATCAAGGGGCAATTTCGTGTCATCTGTTCTCTGGTTGTAGGTCCTACTCAGCAGCTTACAGAAACCAGGTTATTCTGATGCAGCTTATAAAAAAAAAAAAAAAAAAAAAAAAAAGATATAAAAATCATGCATTCCTCCTACCTCTTTTCTTTCCCCTATACAAGACAAAAAATCCAAGATAAAAAATAGCAATGGAAATTAAGTCCCCTATGCTTTTTTGGTGGTTTTCAGCATATTTCTTTTCATTTTTAGAAAACATTATGGCTATGCCTCTATAACTGCCACGCAGAAGTGAGGCAAGGTCTCTTGCACCAGAGACATTGAGTTTAACTTGGCAAATCGGGCTTCCTCCTAGCCCCAGAGAAGGTAAGTGCGAATCATATTGTATTGATGACACACCAGGGCCGATTCCGGTGGCCCATGACCCGCCTGCTGTCACCTCCCTGGGGTACCTCAGTGCAAAGGGGAAATCTGTAGCTTTGAAAACAATGCAGCTCTGGTTTCTTGGTACAGTTAAGGCAAGCGGTGGCCAGGGTCACGTCTGAGACAAGTTAAGCAACTGACATAACAAAATACAAAATACAAAATACAAAATAGTTTTTGTTTCTAAATAAACAGATTCTGCACCACGCCGTACAATCTCCGTGTAGGCCGCTGCCACCTCCAACTGCAGCTTGGCAGTGCCTGGGCATCCATACCACGTCAAGTGATGCTTTTGCACTGTCCTTCAGCAAAATACAACACCTGCCATTTCCCTTATTATCAGGAAAATACAGTCTTTAGCCTGTGTCCTCTTTCTGGCTTAGGAGAGTCATAATTTTACCTCTCCTCAAAAAATGATCTCTTAGCTTTGTGTTACGGTTGCTGTAGTTGGGACTACTGCAGCTCCTGCTGACGTTTTTTTGCGTCGACCATAGCTGGCAGTCTCTGACAAGGTCCATGCCCACCTTAACCCAAGCCTAGCAAGAAAAGAGCAATTTGGTGTCCAGAGATCAACACTCCAGGTAGCTTGACTTAGGCACCTGACCACACAACCTTCTCTGGTATAGAAGGCAAACGTTGTTCTTCCGTGGCAAAGTAACTATGTCTCTAGCACACCCTCTGCCCATGCTCCAGGGTGGTCTTGTCTCAGTGCCCGCTGGCACTGTGCACCACAGCACAGGAGAAGAAGCAGCTCCTGTATAGTGCACGCCATTCCTTTCCTGCCTGCCTGCACAGGTGCCCAACCCAGAAGGTCGGGCCATGGAATTTAACGTCTTCATTCCTCAGGCAGCAGCTCTCTGTTGTTCTCATTTTTCAAATGCTACTATCTATTACTCCTGTATTTGTTTTTATTTTTTGTCCTTCAGTTATTATTACTATTATTACTATCGTTATTACTATTATTTTGGTGGTACTAAGGACCGAACTCAGGACCTTGCGCTTGCCAGGCGAGAACTTATTTCTGTGAGCTATCTCCTCAGACCACCTTCAGTTTTAATTACTATCCACTGCACTGGAAAGGCTTCTAGTTAATTTTAAAAATCTTTTATCTATTTATGTAGTTGGTACAAGGTCTCACTGTGCAGCTCAGACTTGTAGTGATCCTCCTGTTTCAGCCTCCCCAGCTCTGGGATAGAGGTGCAAACGACCACATCCAATTTTGGTGACCTACATGGCACTCCCAAGGATTCCGGGAAATGGAACTCAGGTCCTTGAGCTCGCCAGGCAGGTGTTTAGACTGCTGAGCTATCTACCCAGCCCAGCTTCTGGATAATTTTTGTGAAGCTTTCTCTGATGTATATAATATATATATATATAATGGCTCAGCTTATCCTGGGGGTAGAGCTGGTGCAGCATGTGGTACCAGGAATTGAACTGTAGTCCTTGCAGTTGCCTAGGCTTGCCTAAGCAGGTGCTTTAGGCTGCTGAGCCATCTCGCAGGCCCATTTCTCTGGGTTTTCTGTACAGAGAACGGCTGGGTCAGAAGGCGCGACACAGGTTTGCTGTACTACAGGGAACCTGTCTATTTTTAACGAGATTGCAGTCAGTGAGTTATTGCTTCTTCATTTTCTTTCCTTCAAATATGTTCAGCGCCATTTCAGAACGTGTATCCAGAGCTGTTAAACCTTCCCCAGCATGTTCGCATGTTCCCGTTGAAGTCATGCTAAACAGCGTGTTTGCCAGCAAAATTTAAATGGAATCCAAACAGCTACTTTCACTTGAGGGTGAAAACAGTTCAGTGGCATAAGCCCCTGACTGAAACAGTTTTAATCATATGCTGAAATCCAAAGCACCACTTAAATTGATAGCATTTTCAAGAAAAATGATTTTAAAATCCTTTCCTAAACTGTCCTCCGGCCTAAATACGAGTCAGTCACTGTGATTGCTTCTCCGCAGTGCTCACGTACTGCTGCGGTGGCTTGGTCTTGTGTGTTGTTTCCTGATTACCGAGAACTGAATTACAGAGGAAACACTAACCTGTAGAGAAACGATCACTGATTATGCTACTTTATCCCTGATTCTTAACTTTTAAGACATTACACGCATTGTCCAACTTTTATTTATTTATTTTTTGGTCTTGCTGTGGCCATTTAAATAAAGAGCTGGTCCCAGAACTAATTCTGTAGTTAAGATATCTCAGTAGTATGCTAGTTGTCTGAAACCCCTTACATGAAGGTTAATTAGAGTTCTAAAGGGCCTGTGTTAATAGCAACTGAGTTTATTTTTCTTACCAGGACTCTGAGTGAAGAATGTTTACTTCCTATAATTTTTTTTTCTCCTGTATCAGATTTTTCCTAGTATTTATGTCACAGTCTTAGAAACTTAAATATCACTATGGTGATTTTTACCTTCCAGGAGACTATTTTTCTTATACCTTCAAATATAATCCTGATTATGGGCTGGCCAGATAGCTGAGCAGACTAAAGCACCTGGCTAGGCAGAGTGCAGCAGCTGGGATGCCATCCTGGCATGCCCTGCTGGCACTGCCCCTGAAGTATGCTGAGGAGACTGAGACTGGGCGTGGTGCCATGCACCTGTAACCCCAGGGCGTGGGAAGCTAAAACCAGGAGAATCACCAGGTATCCAGTCCAGATAGGGAGACCATGCAGAACCTGTACTAAACACACTCACTCAATAAATAAATAAATAAGTTCAAAGTTGAGCTAATAATTTGTTCCAGCATAAACACCAAAAGCTGGCTCAGGCTAGGGAGGTAGCTTCGGGGCATAAGAACTGGGCTGGCAAGCAGAAGGACCCAGGTTCAACGCCCAGTGCTACATGTTGTGCAGGCCCTGGAACGCTGGGTGTGCTGTGCCTACCACCGAAACCAGAAGGGTCGCTAAGAACCTGAGCTGCGTGGCAAGAACTGTAGCAAAAGCTATCCCAGTGTTAACTTTAAAAAGCTATTGGGGGCTGGGCTCGATGTTCTGCCTCTATCATTGCCGTCTTCCACAGATAAACCATTGTCCCTTTGAGTCTCAGTAACACCCACCCCCCCACCCCATCCCCCGCCCCACCCCCGTGTACAATGAGAATAGTACGCAGCAGAAGGCTGCTGGCGGGTTATGCTGAGCTGTGAGTGGATTTCTACCTAAACACACCTCAAGTGCAGCTCCCAGTAAAGCTGGTCCCACAAAATGAAGCTTTTGAAGCTCCTTTAAGAGCTGAGCATAAAGATCTCCTGGAAGAAAAAAGAAATAAGCAGCATGTGTGTAGCTCCCCTTGCAGATCTGTAGATACACAGCTGTGGCCTAAGATGTGACATGAAAGCTCTCCAAGACATCGTCTGCATTTGGAACTGACAAGAAAGGCTGCTAATGGCTCTGCAGTAGTCATCATTAAGAGCTCCTGTGCAGCCTCCCGAGGGAAGACGGTATGGTGTACGGATTCTACTTTTCACTCCATAATAGTCCCAAATCGGCCTCCATTTTCCTAGCTGATCCCATAAAGAAGAAGATGCTCCAGCGCCCGTGGTCATGACCAGGACAGAGGAAGCCTGAGCGTTGGAAGTGCAGGGAGGCGCACAGGACGCCGGGGCTCCTTTGTCCGAGCCTGCGCATGTCAGCCGTGCTGAGACCAGCGCTGGGGAATTGCGCCAGGAGGCCCTGGTGGACGAGCTTCCGGCAGAGTGGCCCTCACTCCGGCTGTATGCACAGCCCTCCCCTTTCTCACCTGTGTCTGTGTCCACCGTGAGCCACTGAGAAGGCGTCCGCAGGGAGGCCCGTTACAGCAGAGGGTGCTCAACTGCAGCCAAGCCTCCACTGTTTTTTTTTTTCTTTTTTTTTTTTGAGGCAGGGTCTCCTTATGCAGTTGAGGCTGGCCTTGAGCTCACTTTTGTAGCCCAGGCTGGTCTCGAACTCGCACCAATCCTCCTGCCTCAGCCTCCCAAGTGCTGGGATTACAGGCGTGAGCCACCACACCGGGCTCAAGCCTCCATTGTTTTTGAGATGGGTCTCTGGGAGACGTGGACATGAAAGGCCAGAAGGTGTGAGTTCCGTGTGTGCTCAGCGTTAGAGTCTAGATGTAGAAATTAACGAGACGCTTGCCTGGATTGTTAAAGGAAGCTGCAAACGTGACGTAATGCAGCCTTGACCGGGCCTTTCTGTTAACTTCATTCCCGCTCTAGGGCTTCTTCTCCTTCCTCTGTTTCCACCTCTTTCTCCTTCCCTGTCACCGCTCCTGTAAAGTGCTTAGGAGTTAAAATCCACCTCTAGTCCAGGGATAACGATTTCCTAATCAGACACAGATAATTGTCAGGGACACTCAGAGCTGGAAGCCGCGGGCTCGCTTTTCCTTGGTTCTCCTGAATCTATTCCCAAAGCCGTGACTGTTTTTGTCGGTGAAGCTAGCAGACGGATGTTGAGGACTCCCGCAGAGAAGATGTGCTCGGAGAAAATCAATTTTTGCATAACAATTGCCCACTGAAATTAAGAACTGTGGGCTTTCAAACATCTCCGCCCAACTCTCCAGTTAAATCTTATTTTTTTTTTTAACCAGTTAAATGTAAACAAGAGGTTTCTTGCTGTTGCGTGTTCTACTTTGGCTTATTTGATGAATAGAAAGGCAAAGATGTGAGTGTCATCTCCCAATCCAGGTTGTGGAACCTGTCACCGTGGGGAGATTTATTGAGCCATTTGACTTCTGCAGCCAAGAGACATGAAAGCCGAAATAATACTCTCTCACTTCCAGAGCCCATGAGGAACAGGGCTTTGGTGTGGGTGGGAAACTCCCATACCCTGAGGGCCTTGTGTGTCCAAACTAAAATCTGAGTCTATGGCAGTGGGACATAAAGTGGCGTGCTATAGCTGGTATTTGGCAAGTGGCTGAACATAAGCATAAGTCAGATTAGTTACTCTCATGGAATACTGAGCAGGTGCCTGGCGGCTTTGCTTTCACAGTGCTGTGGAAGTTCTGAGCTTGTGGGCTGGGAAGATACCTTGGCAGTCTAAGCACCCACTTGGCAAACGCAGGGACCTGGGTCTGATACCCAGTACCGCATGTGGTGCTGAACCTGGAATACGGGGTGGCCGTGCTGGTCAGTGAAACTGGGCGTGGTGGTGCACACCTGTAATCCCCGCACTGGGGGGCTGGACAGGAGCCTCACTATGAGACGAAGCTGCAAAACCAATGCCTATAATAAGTAGGTGAATAAATAAAAGATTTTTAAAAAATCAGAAGAAGGGCTGAGCTCCATCTGGCCAGCTGTGGCAAAGAGATGGCACACGGAAAGTAAGGTAACTTCAGCAGCAGTTCTGACTGTAGAGCCCACGAATTAAAAGGCCTTCCTTCACATGACAACAGGAAGATTATAAAAGAGGATTGTAAAACTCTTTATAAACTCTTAATGAAACTACAAACATTTTCCTTTTTAATTGGCTGCTTCATTGGTCTGCTTGATTTAGGAATTAGGGTGTTCCTAACTTCCCAGAAATGGACCTTGTGGCTGAGCTACATGTGTGGTGTAGATGAAGAGGACAACGGGGACCATGGGAAGGAGCAGATAAAACCTTCTGTTGTTGCCGGTTTGCTTAAATCCTGCCATTCTTAAGTACAACCTCCCGGGCCCGTTCGCCCTTGTGATTCGTCCTCCCGCCCGTCACTCCCACAGGAGCAGCATCAGTTCCAGAGAAAGAGGCAGTGGAGCAGGGAGAAACCATTGACATTGTGTGGCTGTAGGCAGCGCCTGTTTTCTGAGTAGGTTGGACATGTGCTCCTGCCTTCGGCCATGCAGTGTAAATGAGGCGTGAAGGGACCTGGAACCTCGCCTCCCGCTGCTCGCTGCGCTTCCGAGCAGGTGCGCTGGACAGGCCGCGCTCTGTCAAGGAACCCTCTTCATCACAATGCTGATTTTAATTTTACAGGGCCACGTGTTTTGCACCTGTGCAATAAATGACCTTTAATACCAACAGCAGGGTCAGTGGGGCGGGGCTAAGAAAACGTAGTCTACACAGCAAGCCCCTGCTTTGGCGGGGATTCATTCTCGCAGGATGCTTTGTACCTGGAAGTCCTGCGACTTCCAGGAGGGCAACAGGATGGTGACAGCTAACCAGGGGAAGAGGGGCGGCTGGGGGCATGGCTTTAGCGATGAAACTCAGCGTACCGAGATGTCCTCCTAAGTGGAAACCGGGACTGGGCCGTGCTTAGAGAGGGAGGGGGGCCACCGAAGCGGGAGTGAACCTCCATACCTTAAGGTGAATGCTTGCCCTTAGCGAACCTGACGGAAGTAGGCTACTGCCGAGGTAGACAGACGGCCTGGTTGTAGGAAAGACACTTGTCATATTCTAACATCATTTCAATTAGCTGAAAAAGCCCCTCTTAGGGATATTTGATCCTTGTCTCATCCGGGCAAGAATGCCTCTTGCAGGACAACCTGCACCACTCCGCGCTGTGCACTGTAGTGGTAAGTGATAGGACTTATGACTTCTCCCCGTGGGAGCTTATTAGGAATTCTAAAGCTATTTCTGTGTTATAATTGTGGTAAAAGGCACATTTTGAGAGCTGATTTTATTTATTGTAGAGCCTCGCAACCATTTATAGTGTTATGTGTTAAATATTAATGCAGTTTTCTTGCTCTAGTGCTACCCAGACATGATGCGAGTGTTTAATTACGGCCCAGCGATCCGAGGCTGCCTGGAAGCTGCCCTTCCTTTCCCTTAAAATTCCATACTCTTATGAAGAACTGTAAAACATAAAATGAATTTCTACCTACTCTGCAATCCAGGGACTCCCCATAAGTCGGATTCTCCCCGAAAGTTCACGGAGCAGAGCTGCAGCTTGATCTGATTCTTACTTAACCCAAGGTGTTGAATGATAGCACAGATTTTGTGCGGTAGCCTTCTGTATGCTGGGATACGTATGCTGTTCTTCCTGCCCTGCCTGTCCTGCCTATTGCAAACCAAAAGGAAACATAAGTTTAAACCCACCGTTTTCTTAGATCTTAGAAGGAGATGCACAAATCCCTCTAATGTGAGGAGATGGTTGTCCATGGGATCCGGTTTGCACGGACTCACCTTACATCCAGGCCTGATGGGTAAGGTGCAGCACATTTGTTTTTCATGTTACGTCTCCTGCTGGTGCAGTCAAACACCATGCAGAAAGGTGCTGGACTTGGAGAGAAGGGCAGCTGGACAGTATCCCATGTGGTTTGGCAGTATAGCGACAGTGGACAGAGGCGAATGTGGTGAAACAGCTCTATTTTCTTTAATACCATCAGTGCATTTCTTTCTTTTTTCTTTTTGTTTTTATTGCTTTCTATTGTATTTCTACAGGAAGTCTCCTTGGCGAAATTTTTAAAAAAGAGAAAAAAGTTCTAGACAAACAACGGAATGATTTTGTAATGTAGTACTGATAAGGTGACAGCATTCACTATTGCCCAAAGCTGAAGGTCAGGTTCAGGAGATAAGAGTTCTCAAATGAGACACAGTGGTGGTGATTTAAGATAGAGCACTGGGTTATGGTGAAGTCACTTGGATTAGCCAATTCCTTCTATAAACAACAGGCATAAATTTTGAGGAGGAAAATGAGATTTTGGAAGATAGTGGAGAAGAATCAACCATGTGGAAATTGAAGGAGATCTACACCATGAAGACCTGGCGCCACCCCAGTTAGAACTATGCTTATGGAAATTTCCTCCTGCACCCGAAGAATGGGACACTGTGCTCCCCTGGGCTTCTGATGGCTGGAAAGCAAGACAAAGCCCTTGCCTCCAAGGGCCCAGCAGACCAAGCTGGGGCGTCCAGAGTGCAGAGAGACATGAGAAAGAGAGGTGTGGCCACAGCCACAGAGAGGAAGCCACAGAAGAGGCCTGAAGAGCCACGTGTCTGTGGCAGATCCTTGCTGCCCCCGAAGGACATTGAAACACCGAACGGACTGGAAAGGTATTTCAGTTCTTGGACCCTGTAGGGGAAGCAGAGCTTGGAATTTAAATTTTGACCACTGAGAGGGACTTTGTAAATACAAGAAACTCTGAGCAAAATGCAGAAGGGACACATTAAGTTAGGGATAGAGACTAGGTACCAAAATGAGGAAATTTCAGGGAAGTGTAGGTGAAATGAAATTTTATTATCCTTATAAAGACTAATGCTATGCCTTCGTGAGTCCCACATGACCCACTGGTTAATTTTTTTTATAGACTATCATGGGTAAAATATTTTGCAAATAAGAAAAAAAGCATAATTCCCTTGAAAGCCACAGTATTCAGGATAATGCAAAACAAATGAACAAACAAAAACTACAAGTGTAGCCAGGTGTGGTGGCTCACGCCTGTAATCCCAGCACCCAGGAGGCTGAGGCAGGAGGATTGGTGCGAGTTCGAGACCAGCCTGGGCTACAAAAGTGAGCTCAAGGCCAGCCTCAACTGCATAGTGAGACCCTGTCTCAAAAAGACAAAAAAAAAAAAAAAAAAAACTACAAGTGAACCTAGCAACAATAGGAACAATAGGGAAAATTATTTTAGAGAAACTGACTGGAGGATGACCCAATTGTACGAACTAGCACCCGAGATTTGCAAGCGATGTAAATATGCTCAAGGATTACAACACACAACTATGACACTGGAAAATAGTTGGAATCTCTTAAAAGAAGTAGACACTACAAAGGAAGAGTGAAATAGAACAGGTAGAAATAAAAGCAAAAATCAAGAGGGCAGACTGGACACTGCCGCAGGTAGAAATCAGTAAACACAAAAAGAACTAGGTAAAAATTATACAATATAAGAAATAAAGAGAGCTAATAATTCTCTAATCATAAGTCAGAAGCCACTGAACACTTTTCAGACTGTTTAAACAATTTGATAACAAAATTGCTTATATTACTGATTTTATTTTTATATTCAAGAGCGTCCAAGACTGCAGGATTTAATGCATCTCTGAGAAATGCGTATGGATGAGTCTATAATAATAAAATTCATCCTTGTGTTCTTAACCACTGCGTGAATGATGGTGAGACTGGCAACTCTATGACCAAGGGTGGTGATCATATTTAATTTTTGAAAAATGTTGTTGGGGTCTTCCTAACAGTTGTAATCAAATCTTGCAAAATGTTTCAGGCTTTGTTCAGGCAACTTTCGTGTTAGTGTATCAGTGAGCTTCCCTGTGGTTGGCTCACTGATCTGCCTCTCACAGGTTAAGAGAGGATATACTTCATGGTGTCAGAGTGCTCAGTCAGTGGATGGTTGGCTCCTGGATAGAAGTGTCAAGACAGAAGAACCTGGAGAAACGTGGTTGTTTAGTTTGTGGCATGGCCAAGAGGTAGTGCAGGGTAGAGGAACAGTGCCTGAGAGGAAGGCTTCCCCAGGCCACTCTGTGACCCACCCAGATACAGCCAGAGCATGTTCCATCATTCTCCCAGGTTGATCCTGAAGGTGTTGGGTGGCCCACCCTAAGTCCACAATTAATTTACTTGTATAACCGAAAATATCTCTAGGTAGGCTACAAGGATACAGTGGTTACAGCCATCTGTCGCATTTCATTCTAACCCTTGGAGTGCTTGGGACGATTGGAACGATGCTTCAGGTTGGCTTCCTGGTCTACATGGCTTCCTCTTGTAATTGAATCAAAGAAGCCAGCCTGCTCGGCCATGTGGCTCGGACCCTTGATCACATCATGTGCTTTTCAGGTCCCATTACCCCAGGAATTGGCAGAAGCCCTCAGGACTGCACTTGCAATTTTTTAAATAATTGGCCTTTTAAAAAGTGCCACCAGGCTTCGTATTAATTAACACTCCTGTGAACACCAAGTTGGTCAGATTGTACAGGGAGGGCACTGGACAGTGTAAAGGTAACAAGAACTATACCGCCTGGTTCCCCTGCTGGATGGCTCCTCATGACTGCCATCTTTCAGCCCTTTCCAGGATTCTGGATGGCTATTGCTAGAACTTTACACTGACTTCTTCAAATTAGTATTCTGTACTAAAATGAAAGGGTGGCAATGGGCTGGATGAGCTTAAATAAGTGTTTTCTGTTCACAAGAATGGCTAGTACAATGGACATAATCTGTTCTCAAAGGCTAGGGCAAGTGTTGATTATTAGTGACAAAATGCCAACTAAACCCCTGTGAAGGGAGGAGGTCTTATTATTTGGGCAGGTCCCTGCAGTCAATTATTTTATTGCAGATAAAAGCCATGCTGCTGTAGGTGGAACTCCATTTTTCTATGGAAAGACAAGACACACTGTCTGATTTGTAGAATTCTATGCAACAGCTTTTCCACCACCTATGAGTTAGAGTGTATAAGAAAATGTGCTACTGCTAATATGCACACTTATAAAAAGAGAACAAGGCAGAAAATTGCATTTTGTTGCCAAAATATCTAAAAATCAGTACTCACCTGAATTCCCTCTTATTAGCACCTCTGGTAGTCTCTTCACTTGGCCAGTTAGCATGCCCTTATTTTAGAAAACTAGACACTATGATGTAAGTGGAATAGTATAAAATCTATGAAAGCAAAGAGTTTCCAATAGTGATCAAATGTTTGCTTTCAGGAACAATCTGGTGCCCATGATCTGGTTATTTGTTACCCTTGAAACTAACACTAGAGGAACGGTGCTTGGGCGAATTTTAAACAAATTTTGATAAAGTTCAGAATTTGAAACGCAGCTCCAGTAAATTTCAGCCAACAAACTAAGCTTAGTTGATTCTTTTTTTTTTTTTTTTCAGAAGGAGTAAACGTCTTTTATTTCTATTCTGTAATACCAATCTCTTCAATCTCTTTAAGAAACGGAGGGCACAGTCCAGTAGCACAAAAGAGAATAAAAGTCAATTTGAAAAGTTAACTACTCTGAAAAGGTTATGTTTCTATGTATCTTTAACCTATTATAGGTTGTGTATAATATATATGTGTGTACGCATATGTGTGTATATATGCATATATGTGCATATATGATTTCTAAGGAATTACTGTAAATGATAATAGTTTGAAGAAAAACATGCATCTCCTTCCCCCAGGAATCTAAACCCCCTTGTTCATCCTTAAAACTAGGCCTGGTTCTCTGTTTATATTCCCACATTCCATGCAGTAGCATACTGTGACATCTCAAACTCTGCTGTCTTGGCTAAAGAACGTACAGAATATTGAAAAAGGAAAACTCTGGCCTTGGATGGCAGCAGCACGATTTTCATAGCAGTTTCTCCATATCAATATTTATTTAGCTCCATTCATACAAATACATAGCTCAGTGGAGTGAAACTGGTAGGAATTACATCTGCACTGAGTAGAAAACCTTGTTTTCCTTCACTGCATTTCAGCAACAGCCTTTTTTGTAGCTGACAAGCCCAGTTCGGCCTTTAATACACAATGCAGTTGAAGAGTATGTCTCATTTTCTTTTATTAAACCTGTCCTCTTTGGATACCTAAGTTCCCACAGAAATAATTCCTGGACTGTGGCCTGTGTGTTCGCTGGTGAATGCCTGACTCTTAGTTAGAGACCTGTGGCCTCGGAGCCCAAGAAAAATGCTCACAGTTCACGGGTTTACATGGGCCTGGGTTTCAGAAACTTGGAACCTTAAAGGATGCTGTATGTTTATTGCATTTCCTGAGCTTTTTAAGAAACCCACCGGTGCTTTGGACTGCAGAAAACTCACGAGGTAGGAGGGAATGTTCCTGGAAGGAGGGGTGGGAAGAACAAATAGACAACAGCGAAAATGCCTGGCGGAGCTCCCTGAAACTGTGATGAGCACCCTGACCTGGGGGCCTTTTCCTTGACGCTTGATTGTTTTTCTGACCGCTGTGATTTGTATGTGACCCAGTGTAGTGCTGGAGACAAGGAAAGAATTATCAAAGGTAAAGAAAAGAACGCCAGTTCATATTTTGAGCCCTCTGAGGTCATAGGTTCCCAAAGAAAGTGACTATACTGTCTGTGTCTGTCCTGGGTCTGTTCTGGAGGCAGATTCTTTGAATGCAAAAGATGGTCTGCTTCTCTTTAACCAAGGTTCCGTATGTAGACGTAAATAAAGGAGCTGTAAAAGAGTTTGGCAAAATCGGGTTTATGTTTGTAGCTCATTAAAGCTGGAACTCGGAAGCATGTATAGCTGTCATCACACTCTTATGGAAGTTTATAATCTCTAAAGATAGGCAAAGAATGCAGCCGCCAAGCCTGTGCCACAGTTCTGATCCTGTTACTCTCCCCAAGAAAGCACTGGGTCCGATTGCAGGCAGAGTGCAATCCCCGCGTGTGACGTGCACTCCTGCACATATGCCAGAGTTGCTCCTGCTTCCCACTTCACTTATTTGTGCTGTTGATGGAGTCCAGTGGATGCTAAGCTTCTTCAGTACTGGCACTGGTAACAAATTTCCTGGAATGCTGGCCTTGTGGACCATTCTGGTCCAAATTCCAGCTTAAGATTGGCTAGGGTCTCATATATCTGGTGCACGGGATTGAATCGCGGTCTCTATGGTTGACTAAGCAAGCACTTTAGACCACTGAGCCATCTCCCTGGCCCTGGCTGGGATCTCTTGAAACTATTTTTTCCCTCACAGCTGAGTAATACTTTTAGTTCAAAGTTCAAGGCATCAAGCTTCAGAGAAATAAATTAATGCTCCGAGGGAGGATGAGTGTGGAAGAGAAGACAGATAAATTGATGACCTATGAGCAGCTGTGGTTCTCTGCCTTGGTATAGCACGTCATGGTATGACCTTATCACTTGTAGTCTACAGGCAGTTTGGTAAATACGACCTTTGACACACAGTAGGTCTCACAAAGCCTTCAAGTGGCATAGTACAAATGCTGCCACCAGCTCAGCGCACTCCTTACAGACTGCAGCAAAGAGAGAATGCTCCCAGGCAGGGTACTGGGCGCTGTCCAGACAGCTGAGCAAGGCCACTCGGAGCAGAGCGAGAGACAGATGTCAGGGATGACAGGCTAAGCCCGAAGCCCAGGTGTTGAATCAAGGTGTGACGGTCCTCGGCCAGGGTGCCAGTGCTAATTTACTTGGCATTGACTTACAGTGACCAAGCAGCAAGAACTGATGAGCTGGAGCTTGTTGCCTTAGTGGCTTTTCTACTTCAGTTTTAAAGCTTCAAGGCCTGAGAACTCATAAGCAGGACAGAAACGCTCTGGTGTCTCCTGGCTCTTCCTGCTGTGTGCCGGTGGTCTCCACGACCGTGTAGCCCCAAGTCTCCAAACTGTGCTTCAAGTACTGGGTTAGTTTTCTTTCTCTCACAGATGGCAAAATAAGCCTTCAGATTTCTTTGGCAGGTGACAGTTTTACCTGTTCGTGTTGGGCAGTGTGAGGCTTTAGGGTCTAACCCATTGCAAATGGCTCAACATAGAGACCCATCCTCCCTGAGTTGTTCTTTTTATTATATCTTCTTGGATAGAAGAATATCTTTGATACGATTTTCAAACCTCACAAGGGTCTTAGAAGGGGAACATACTTTAGGCTGGAGCACACTCCAAGCATAGCCCTGGCATCAGGAGCGGGTGTTGCACTCCAGTCCTGGCACCAAGTGAGGAGAGGTGAGCAGGTCACTAACTTCTCTAGGATTCTGTTTCCTGCGGTACAACTCACAAGGCTGCCATGCAGCAGGTCCTAAAAATAACCCTATGAAATAGTAGCCAGTAACACTCCACAATTTCATGTCCAGAAATCTCAGAGTTACACAGCTCTTCTCCCACAGAAGACGGCCGAAGCAGGACACCAGAAGGCCCAGATGTTGAATCAAGGCTGTCAAACACCAACCTGTGAGGTCCACAGTGAGGCCAGTGATGTTGGCCCAGTCGTGAATGGAAAGCGCAAGTCTGCAGGCAGGAGGGAGCCAATTATGCACTCTGGGCATGGAAACCCCACACGACTAGCTTCCTAATGTACTTTTCTAAAAGGGAAACAGTGGTTCCACCTTTACGTTTTAAACATTAGCAACTACTTGGTTTTGGTTTGAAAATGTATTAAGACCTGACATAGAGGCACCTGACTTGCAATCCCAGCAATCTGAGAGGCTAAGGCAGGAGGATCGCAGTTTCAAGCACAACCAGGGCAATTTAAGGGTTAGACTCGGCTTCAAATATAAACAAATAAAAAGAGATACAGGATATAGCTCATGCTTTGAACTGTTACACTTTTTTGTGTTAGATAATCTGCTTAATGATCTGTCATTTAAAGTTATTGGTTCAGCGCTGGGGAGCCTGCCTGGCACGTCCAAGGACACTAGTTTGTTCTCCAGTACTGCATGCTGTGCTGGGTCCAGAACCGGGCATGGTGTCACACGTGGCCAGTGCTACCTACAGACCTTGTGCATGGCCGGTGCACCACGGTAGCCTCCCGCACGGCCAGGGCACTGGTTGGCCTCCAGTTGTTTTTGTGGCCCTCATACTCAAGAGAGAAAGAGAGAGAATCTTTTTAAATGCATCATTAGCGGCCCTTTAGCACTGTGGACATGCTTTTGTTTCCTTCCACTACAAAAACTAGGATACTGTTTTTACCAAAACCATGACCAAGCAGGGGCAACAAAGTTACCTGATGTCTGCCTTGATTATTACAAGAGAAACAGGGTTAATCTCTCCTCTGCCCTGCACCAGTCTCCACAGGATGCCTCCAATGCGTATAATTTCAGTCATTCGTCAGGTAGCAAGTAACGGCACCAGTGACCTTATTGTGTAGACTGAGTCTGGTGTTTGGGCCACCTGACCTGGGGCTCTGGGTGTGGATCTGTGAAAGTCACCCAGCAGCCCTGCCAATCTTCTTTAAAAGTTTCCACTGCCACCTTTCTCTTGTTTTTGCCCTGTCCTCTTGGAGTTGTATCACACTAACGTGGCCACTCTGACTTCACCTTTGAATTGCCGTGCCCAGGAAGAGGACGCTGGCTGAGCAGAGCCTGGCATAGCGACTTCTCCATCATGGGCTTCCTATCTTCCTACAAGCCACATCTTCTCATCCTCTTGTGCTCCTCTCCATTGTGATCACTTCGGCTTGCCAGAAGCCTCCAGGGAAAGGGAGCAGCTCACAGACATGAGGCTCACTTTCATTCCAGGGGAATGTCTCTCGTCCTTGGTGTTAGAGCCACAGGAACGGAAGTCATTGAGTAATACTTCCGCCATATTAACAAGGAACCCTGTAGTGGTCATGTTGATGTGAACAGTGGTGCAAGTAGGTTTTCACTTAGGCCTTTTGAGTTAAAAATGGGGAGCCTCTCATTCTAAGCTAGCCACCTGCAGCCCTCAGCAAGAGCCCTTCATCCCAGGATACCACCTATGTCTTCATTGTGCCTACCCCCCTGCCAGGCACTGCCATTCCATAATTCTACTGAGTGGTATCTATCCTCATGACAGAGTACTAATCAGTGATTTATTGCTTGAATACACATCGCGTTCATGGAAGTGACGTTTAAAACAACAGCGAAGCACTACATAAATTATTCATTCCGTGCTAATTCTTCACTTTCATTGCTGTAGTAAGCACCAAAATAAACAGCCTGTGGGGCATTTTATTGCTGCCACATTAATCTTGGACAATTTAAAGGTGGGGAGGGGAGAGAACCTAAAGAGGAGATTGCATGCTCTTTCATCCTACAGAGCCAACTTTGCAGCTGGTCTGCTCCCACGGACCTGGTGAGTAGCTGAGTTCCTGGAGCCCTCCGACCAGATGCAAGGACCCCGCAGCAGCCCCTGCTCTGTGTTGTGAACAGTGTGGCTTCTTCCCTCTGCAGAGAGTTAGTCACTAAAGGCCCAGTCCTTGTCACTAGGCCAGGAGGCAAAGGGGTTCTAGGTGACTGGCACTGTTGGGAGCAGGTAGAATTTAGAACCTCTAAATTTCACTGACATTGACCTAGAGTTAAAAGATGATAAGCCAAGAGAAGCAGCTCGGACATAGTTACACAGCTTTACAATTCACTTCTCTGGTCTAATAGAGTGGCCACTTGTTCCTGGCCTTTCTTACCCTTCTTTATTGGACACCTCATTCCCTGTGTTTGATTAGGGTCAGTTGAGTGATTTCCAAGGCTCAAAATGTCCTTTCAGCACATAGCAGACAGGTAGTGTTGTAGGTTCTCAGGAAGTTTGAGTCCTTTGTGAATGGCTATGTTGTGCACCCAGTGAATTCAGGCAGGGGTGACCCCGAAGGTGGAGATGGCAGAGATGCTAGTAACTCAGCTGCCTTCCTAGTGTCCAGGTCCATATCAGAAGCAGAGGAGACCTAGGTTGGATTGTGTTCTTCCTGATCACTAGCTCACCCTCATCTCCTACAGGAAAGCCTCCTTTTCTTTCTGTGGACCAAGATGTGTTGTGGTCAGAGACCCCCACTTGGGTTGTTGGTGCAGCTCAAAGTGGGACTGTTCACCTGGGAGGCAGAAGTCCTGAGCTCAGCATCCAACACTGCAAAGTAATAAGAGAAAACAAACAAAAACTTAAAGCTCTTAGGCTGAAAATGTCCTACCTATTATTAGCTGAGGACTGCTCTCTTCTCTGTATTTTTATGGTCCTTAATTTGTGTATCACTTAATGGAAATATGTCTAACTACAGGCATAGTGAGTAATGCAGAAAGGTGTTTTATTTCATTTACATCCAAGATAGAAGGTAGCAGGTGGATGGATGGATGGATGGATGGATGGACAGATGGACAGATGGATGGATGGATGGATGCATGGGTGGATGGATGGACCGGTGGATGGATGGATAGATGGATGGGTAGATGGATGGATGGATGGATGGATGTACAGACAGATTGGCAGGCAAGTAGGCAAACATGTAGATAAAGAGAAACTATCAATGAGCTGTGTGAATGAAAGAAGCCAAACTTTACAACACTTTCAAGTTTTTTCTTCTATTTCCAAAAGACCAAATAATTTTTTGGTTATGTCATTGAGTAATACTTGAGTTAGAGACTTGGACTCCTCTGGTTTAAATTATTTCCAAGCTAAAAAAAATAAAAAAATAAATAAACAAAATAAATTATTTCCAAGCTAATCATGGCCAAGCCACTAAAACATTTTGAGTTGTGACTGAGCAGATAAGAAGCAAGAACAAGATTTGTCTTCCCAGTGTGGTTGAGAAGGTATAGAGATTGTGTCGCTCTAAATGTTTAACCGAGCCACATACAAACACTTAATAAATTACCAGTAGCAATCTGGTTAGGAAAGGGAACAGAGATCTCACCAAACAATTTAATAAGAAGAGAAAAGGAGGTTAAAGAAACTAAGGCCATTGAGTAAGATATTAAATCGGGGTTTGCAATCGGAGTCCAGCCCTGCCAGTCACTAGTGTTAGGGCCAGGCTGCCTCTGGGATGTTGCATTTGACTTTGCCCACATCATGTGGGCAAAAGCACACACGACATAGAGGCCAGTCCTGAAATTTAGACTTCGCTTCCAGGTCTGCTCTCTAATATGCTTATTTTTGCCCTGGGCCTTTCTTTCCTCTGAGGAAGGAGGATTGCTGCCGTGTCCCAGCCTACTACGAGAAATCCCACAGATTTGTGCACGGAAGTGAACACTTTTGAATGAAAGGACAGAAAAATCAATAAACCTGTGGGTTGGGTCATAGACATGTTTTACAACCGCTCAGGCCTCACAGAAGAGGTGCACTGCCTTGAATTATCTGTGCCATTTAATCCTTTAATCAGTAAAGCTTTCAAGAGGAAATCCAAGGTATTTGGAATAGCATTCCTAAAATTGGAATTTGATGAAATGGTAATGCTCTTCTGGTTACCCGGGGTTCCGTGATCTCCTTCACCTCTAGAGGCTAGCTACAATAATCTCTCACATAATTGGAACATGTTTTGAATGCCAGAAAAAGCCCATTCCTAATACAACCTGTGAGACCACCCACAATATTGAAATTCTGTACGTCACTAGGAGGATACCATGTGATGTTTAGGTGTGCAGAGGAGAACAGGCACTCTGGCACCAGTTTAATTTGAATGTGGGGACAACAGACAGATGAGGCTTGGCTTTCTCGGTCTTACTGTGAATGTTAAACTTTAACATCAGCTGGAAACCATGGGTGTATTTTAAAGAGTGGGGGAAAATGTAAGGTTGCTGTCTTTAAAAATACTGTGGTGGGATTTGTACTGTAGCTCTCAGCAGTAATGTGCTTGCTTACTTAGCAGCATGAGACACTGAATTTGAATTCCAACACTAAAACATAATATACAAAGGAAAGAAGGAAGGAAGGAAGGAAGGAAGGACGGAAGGAAGGCAGGAAGGATGGTAGGAAGGAAGGAAGGACGGAAGGAAGGAAGGAAGGTGACATCAGTGTGAAGGGTGTCTCCCTAGGAGAAGCAGGTGAGGTCCTGGTCGAAAGTGCTGTGGTCTCTCCCCTACAGCAGTGAGGGCAGCACAAGCTGGCACAGCCCAGGCAGAGGCAGACTGCATATGTGCAAAAGTGTCTTGGAAGAGAGAGTGGTGAGAACTCTAGGAAGACTCAGAATTCTGAGCCCACTCCAGCATTCTGGAGACAGGCCGCCCGGATCTGAGAATCTGAGGCAGAAAGGATTGCATGACAAATAGTAGGAAATCCTAGCAAATGTGTTGTGGTGTGCAACCAAAGGAAGAACTCAGAGCATAACCTCAGTGTCCTACTGTGTCATGGTATAGCCTGGGCATATGACCTGTGGCCTGTTCGTGATCTAATTTTGCTGGAATTGTTTGGCTTACAGCCTTGGTACAGTCAGTGCCTGCTAGAAGAATGGATTTCATACAGGACATGCAAGTCTGTAAGGCTTTACAAGATTGGTGGACACTGGCTGCCTATGATGTCGGGTGTGGAAGCACGCGCTGTAGATCTGAAGGGTCCAGTGGAAGGCCCAGAGCTCACTGCAGTGTCCTGGGAGAGCTGCTATCAGGAGGGCTAAGGGCGTGTACTAAGAACTGGAAGGCTCGGTGCTGGAAGCCAGGAAATGACTCCCAAGGTGAAAGGAAAGACGGTGGCTCCTCCAAAGGAAATGGAAGCAGTCCTTCTTACTCAGCTGTTCTGCTGTGACATTCCAGTGATAGTCCGCCCTACTGTTCTGAGCCAATGTAGGTGGGCATTGCTAAAGCTGACTCAGTCAACCAACCCTCACAGCAGCTAATGGAAAATTATGCCTGACAGTGAATGTGCAGTGATGATTTTGAAGCCTGAAACATGGAGACTCTTTGGGGATGAAATTTGGTGTGTGATACCAGTGGGCAGGACCATAGGTAGGCTATTCCAGGTGGGGTGGGAAAACCAGGCCACTCTCGGGAACTATTTCTGTTTCCCCATTTCTCTTAGGATACCTGGAGAGGCCCCAGAAGAAAAGCATGTGAGTCTTTATAGAACTGGTAACTTCTCATAGTCTTAATTTCCCTTCCAGTAAATATTCACTCCATTTTATTCCTAATGTCATTTTCCTAATGGCCCCAAAGTGTATGGTTTTCATCCCTACAGAACCTTGGTCCGTGGCTGGTCCTACACGTGGCAGACCTAGGTCCACGTCTTGAAGTATCTTGGCTCCTATTGGACCAAACCGGTCCTTTTGTCTGTATGTGAAAATTCCCATCTGCTTTGCCCAGTTATACCACTCACATACTCTCTCTCAGTAACCAATGCTTCTGAAGATAGAGCCTATGCTCTTTGTCAAAGAGATGATTTGGTTTAGATGTGTTTTTTTTACTATATTTTTTAACTTTGCCTGAAATTCCTTTTAAAAGAACAGCAAAGCTTTTGTTTGTATGCTCACTGTCTACACATCCCTTTGTAAAGGCTTAGAAATAGAATATTATGAAAATATCTTAGTTCTGTGCTAAAAAGGCGAGGGCTGCCTAAGAACCATTGAGCCTCTTTCAGGTTTTCCTCAGCCAGCACAAACCTTTGCTGTTTGTTGACACATTATTTACTGGTGGGTTTAAGACCTACATTTCATTGTTATGCCCTGCATTTTAAATCTTGAACTGGCTTTTAGGCAAATTGTGACCTTAGCACTTAGACAAAACAAACAAAAAATTATCTAGCAGAGAAATCACTTGTTATGTTTATTAATTATTATTTTCAAGAGTATAAAATATCTCTCTCCTTTTCTAGCTTGTTTTTAGTTTTATCAATAGGAAAGGAAAAATTGTGACTTTAGCCTTTAGCTGACCAATGTCTGGAGTTTTATTCTTCTTGCTTTTCTTAATTGCTCTTTAAGGAATGAGAAATATATATATTTTATACACTTTGAATTTTTTTATTCCATCATTGCAGTGAGCTTAACGTTCTGATATTAGAAGCACAGAAGCACCACAATGCAATTATTTTTATTTATTAACTTCCTGTCGTATTTTATGTTAACCTTGAAAAGTAATATCTTTTTAAGTGGATTTGACCTCTTCAGTCTCATGAATAACAGCGTCAAAGCCAAAATAGAAAAGTGGAACAGAGAGCTTGGGTTTGTTTCCATGTAGCGAAGCTGAATAGTAGAAATCCGGGGACAGAGTCGCCTCATGATGACGGTGCAGCTTGCTGCTCAATGGGGGTCTCCCTCTGTGCATGGGGTCTCGCACAGGAGCTATACTTAGAGGGCCCTCGGTTCAGGCAGAGTGACTACGGAGTGTGGAAGTCTGTCCTCCTCAGATCCCGCGTCTGGGAGCCGCGAGGGTATATATCTTTGCACACATCTCTCCCACCTCTCCCTGCTGGACCCAGGCTGCGGCGCCTCTGGCCTTCATTGAGCGGGTGGCACGGATCTTTGATGAGGAGACTTCCGAAGGGAGGGTAACACGTGCGGCATCCTCTGCCCCAGCTGGGTTTTACCACTGCCTGCCAGGGCATTCCTCCAGACTGACCTAAAGGAGCAGGGCTGGGCCGCGGGGTTTCTTGCCGCCTGGGCGCTCACCCGTGTCTGAGCTTCGCCAGGACGCCGCTCACAGTTCATCTGAGCCGTTGCTCCTCCGACGTGCTCAGCCACCTCCTCACTCTGCACACCCTCACCCTAGTCACTCCCAGGCTTCACATTTGTATCTTTGCGTCTCCAGATCTATTAGGTTTTTTGTTTGGTTTGTTTGTTTTGTCTTTTTGAGACAGGGTCTCACCATGCCATGCAGTTCAGGCTAGCCTTGAGCTCACTTTTGCAACCCAGGCTGGTCTTGAACTCACACTGATCCTCCTGCCTCAGCCTCGTAAGTGCTGGGTTTACAGGCGTGCGCCACCACACCCAGCCGGTATTTTTTTTTTAATGATTCATATGTGGGCAGATTTTTCTTGTACACAGATTTTCTTCATGTTTTGTGTAATTGTTGCCTCTTGGACCTTCTTGGAGATTGCATTAGTAGAGATATCTGGTTTTATCTGTACAACTGACATTTAATTTACCATGTCCCTTCTCCTGACTTATAGGTGATAGAAGTACATGGTGTATATTTTTAAAATGACATTAACAGACACACTGCCATTAATCTCCTTCAACTCTGTTTGATTTTCCCACCGCCCATCATTGCACAGCTCAGCACTTCTGAAGGAGTTCCACAAGTCCTCTTTCATGCATATCTTTAAAAGGTACAATTAATAAATACAGTGAGAACTACTGCTGAGCACTCTCCACGGGAAAGGCGAGCTCCCACCACTCCTGCAGTGTGTACACGACTGACTAGAACACTCATGTTTCATAGACGTTTTGATGTCATTGAAGATAGAGAAATTGAGGGCTGGTCAGACAGCTCAGCGCAAGCAGGCACAGAAGCCAAAGGTTCGATCCCCTAACCCTGCCCTTGGGGCACTGAGACAGCCATTGAGCCTGGGCGTTGTGGTGCGCACCTGTAATCCCAGCTCTTCAGAGGCTGTAAATAGGTGGATCACTATAAGTCTGATCTAGTAGTGAGAACCTGATGACCCTGTAGACGCTTCACTAAAATAAAAAATAAATAAATATACAGAAATTGCACTATGCCCCATCTGATGAATAAGGTAGATAAGGACACGCTTTCCTGGTGCTAGGGGCCTGCCTTTCTATGGGGTGACTCTGGCAGCACATTCACCACATTTTTTATCAGATCTTGTAAATAAACTTGTCCAGAGGTTCATTTAGGACAGCATTATTTACAAGATGAAGAAAAATATGAAGCTACCAACGCTATTCACTAACCATGAGTATGTGTTTGGGGCATTATTGTTCTGTATGATTGACCAGAAGAAGGAAAAGGAGAAACGGAAATGGCAGAGGAGGAAAGAAAGAACTGAAGTGCACTCAGTCCGAACACTTCAGGATTACGAAGTGCAAAAAGTTTGGAGAGAGGACATTTTTGAGTGGGCGGCATCCCTCAGCTTTGGGAAAGAAGACCCTGAAGGAGAGCAAAGGTGGCATTTCGGAGGTCTCCATTCAAGCCAGCTGGAATACAGTGGATGCACCAGAGCTGGGTTCATTTGTTACGTATAAGTAGCTGACTCTGGGACTCTGGTCTAACAGCCTATTTATGTAAGTTCCTTTTGCTTATTATGGCACGAGAGAACATGGTGTTCAGCAGAGTGCCTTGGCCATAGCAGCATGTGGGGACTGGAGATATAGCTCAGCAGCACAAGCACCTTCCTGGCAAGCACAAGGTCATGAGTTCAAATCTCAGTACCAAAAAAAAAAACAAAAACAAAAACAAGTATTAGCAGCATCATGCAGAGGATATCGTGAATATACATTCAGCTATGTGTGGGCTGCTACAAACCTAAAAGTTTATTGGGAGATTTAGCTCATCCATAGGCAAACACAGTACAGACTACTTTCTGGATGTCACATACCTAACATTGGCCCCACCCTTTCACTGGCTTTTCCTGTCTCTCGTCATGCTTCTATGTGTTCCTGGCTTCCAGGCCACACGTGTGTCTGTGTGCGTCTGCCCAGGTATCACACCAGCCTTCCAGTTTCTCTACGGGGCCCCTTCATGCAGCTTAGCAATTACTGGTTTCTCACTCTTTAGAGCACTCTACCATGGATGCACTTACACATTCATTTAAATGTTCCTGAGATCATGGTAATGTAAAACAGTCTGTTCCAATCTGAAGCTACCAAGGCCAGTGAGATAACTCAGTGGACTAAGTGCTTGCTCAGGCAAGCGCAGGGCCAGAATTCAATCCCTGGCACCACATGCTGAGTTGGCCTCACTCTTCAGGCATGCTGAGCCAGCAATGGAGTCCGGCTGTGGTAGCCCAGGCCTGTAATCCCAGTGCTAGGGAGGCTGAAAACAAGCGGATCACTATGAGTCCAACCTGTGTAGTGAAATCCTATATACCCTGTACCACACACATAAACAAGGAAGAAAGTTGACGAACACTGCCTACCTAAAACACAAGAGAACCACAGAACTCCCACGTGAGAGAGGCCCTTTTCTCCAGTATGTGATGACAAGGTCTGTTGTGGTGGCCTTTACAGGGCAATGGTGGGTCATAGCATGCAGTGGACATTGTCGGAACCCTCATCATTCAGGACCCTAATGGCCCTGGTGAGTTAAGCCAATCACATAACAACATAAATACTGGACTTCCTACTAGGAGTTAATGAGCCTCCTTATTTGAGTCACTTGTAGTGATCTGTTTCTCATCTAATCAGTATTATGGCTCCACAAGGAGTCAACACCAAAACCTCTTTTTTGCACCAAGGATCATCGTCGGCATAATATCTAAGGTCCTCCACCATGAAGCCAAGTCCGATCTTACGCATCCTGGTGTGCTGGGCTACTCCTTCGCTAGCCTTCTGGAAAACATGAGGACTTGATCTTCCTTCCCTGTACGTCTTCAGACCCTGAGCTCTGTCCTTGCGCCTCTTTCCCGCAGCACGGTGTCTCTCTCCCCTCTCCCCTCGTGAGAACCCAGCGCGTCATCCGGGCACCGTTCAGGATGTGCTGCTTTCCTGCTGAGAAGCGCAAAGCTCTTCTCCTGTGCCGTGCCTGCCTCTTCTTTCCTTGGTTTATGAATATCTATCTGCGCATGTACCAGCTCTGGCCCAAACTGTCAGCGTCCCGATATTGGTACAAACTTTCCTTTCTCTTTTGCGTTGTACGGCTTCTGTCTTTTTATTCTTGCCTTTCCTCAAGACCTCCCGAAGGTTTTTTGAACTGAATGTGGCGAGTTTTTAAGATGAAAGCTCTTTCTTCTGAACAAAGCTCTTATTTTCTGGGAATTACATAAATAATTCCCAGAGAATAAGAAGTTCTTATTCTTGAATGCTTGACCCTCTAAGGATTCAGAAGATCAAGGATGCTATTAAAGTTATAGTCATGCTTTTGCACTCACAGGTCTTATCAGATCAGATTCTTGAAGGATTCATAGTTCCTCTACAGAATGAAAACTTCTGTTTCAGTTGAAAAGTTGGAGAAATATTAACTGAGTGGAAGATGCAATTAAGGGAAATCGCGGTTCTAAGTTGGCATCTTTTTCTTAAAATTGGAGTGCTAGGAAAACAACCCCAAGCTAAACCATTTTCTGGCCCATCTTTTATCTAACACTTTAATTCCTAGGACAGATTATTTTAAGTGTGACACGGTCGCTTATATTCTTTTGTCCCTATCTTTACATTCACTCAAATAAATCTGACTGAATATTCTGGAGCTGGCTGCTGCTGCAGGCAGCCGAAGAGTGACCCTCTGGCTAGAGACAGAGAAACACCAAGGCCCGTTGAAGTGGGTGGGGCAAGATGGAGACGGCCAGTTTCCTCCCCCATGCAGCCTGTGGACATCGCCTGCACAGCGCCCCTTGCTCATGGAGCCAGCTGTGGCCCATTGTGGGCGAGAAGGTTCGAGAACTCCAGTGTGGATGAGCTCTGCAAGGTCTGCACATGAGCCACAATCTCAGAAACCCCTTCCCAGGTCAGCCCTAGTCCTTGCTGACTGCGAGGAAATACAGCAGAAACTGTGTTGTTCTGTTGGCTTCTCTGGTGAGCTCCTCCACATCTGTGTGGCTGAGGATTTGGAGCCACAGACCATCGGGAGCAACACAGACTTTGAGTCCTCGAGCCTGCAGTGCTTTCTAGGAAGCAGCCTAGGGCACACGGGGGTTGGGCTCCCCTGCACTCAGCTTCCATAGCTGGACACAAAAGGTAGTCCTTGTCTGGCAATCAGCAAACATTGATCCCCAAACCCACGGCTGTCTCTTCATGGTGTCTGTGGGCTTCTTTTGCTGTGCAAAATATTTTTTTAGGTAAGATGAGGTACAAATTATTTTTGCTGTTGTTGTTTCCTTAAGGGAAGGCTCTATAGGGCATTCAGAGTCTCACTACTAGATCAGACTCATAGTGATCTGCCTGTTTACTGCCTCCCAAGAGCTAGAATTACAGCCAACAGGCCCAGTCTCAGTGGTGCCCTGTAGGTGAGTGGCATAGCAGGACTGGGGATTGAACCCCAGGTCCCACGCCTGCCTGCTGGTGCTTGGATCCACTGAGCTATTCAGCTGGCCCTAAATTGTTGATTTTTATCCTGCGTGATTTTGCCAGTCTTCTAGAGTTCTACCTATTGTATCTTCTAGCAGATTCAGTGTGTCTGTGTTAATATTTAGATCTTCGATTCATTTCAGTTGTAGTTTACCACGTGGCCAATAACATGTTCTAGTTTTGGTCTTTGGCATGTGAAAACTAGTTTTTCAAGCATTATTTATTAAGGAGGCTAACTTTCTTTCAGTAATGGTGTTTGGCATTTTTGTGCAAGGTGAGGTGGCTGAGTGTGTTTGGCACGGCTTCTGCATCTTCTAATCTGTTTCACTGATCCCTGCATCTGGCATTTTTTGTTTTTGCTGTTTTTACCACAATGTACCAGTAGTATAATTTCAAGTCAGAGATTGTGAAGTCCCCTGATTTTTTTTCTTCTTGTTGCTGTTGCCCGGAATTGCTTTTGTCAATCAGAATGCCCCCAAATTTAAAAATCAATCCAAACATGGTCATTTGAAATTAATAGACACTTCTCAGGGGAAGAAGTCAAAATGGAAAATAAACATACAAGAGATGGTTAAACATTTTTCATCATTTAAAGAATACAAATTAGAGCAGTTCTAAGCATCCATGTCACCCCAGAAGGAATGGCTGCCACCCAGAAGCCAGCCAGTGACAAGTGCCAGGAAGGATATAGGGGAAAATGAACCCATTCCACTGCTCCTGCGAGGGCAGACTGGGGAAACCCCTAGGGTAGAGACTCCTCAGACAGCTAGCGAGAAAGATCCTTTTGACTTAGCTATTCCTCTTCTTGGGATCTTAGTAAAAAAATAAAAAGTATCCTATCACAGTAATATATGCACACCCATATTTTTAATGGTCCAGTTTATAGTAGCCAATTCTTGGAAACAGTCCTGATACCCCACAACTGATGAATAGCTAAGATGTAAGGTTTTTATTAAAAAAAAAAAAATGGAGAACCACTCTGCTATAAAGAAGGGTAAGCTTGAGATGTTCCCAGCTAAATGGGCGCGCCTTGAAGCTGTTGTCTTAAGGGGAATAAACTGACACAGCTGTGTATACTGCATTGTTTTTCTGGTGTAACAAACCCAAACTGTAAGGAAGGACCGAAGTATATACTAGATGCTGTGAGGTGGGAAGAAAATATTCAGGTGGGAAAAGGAACTAGGGATGCAGGCGGGAAAAGAAGCAAGGGAAAAGGAAATGATGATGGGAAGAGAAGGAAAATACAAAAGACTTTGCAAATCTTTTGAGGAGAAAGGAAAAATGAGTTTCTGGGAGCCTAGGGGAATAAGAAAAACATGGGTTATATCACACAGAGATTTCCTTTAATGAATGTGATCATTATGCATCCCTAAAATATACCAATGAGCTTAATTAATAAAAAAAAATACAAGATAGCTCAGTGGTCTAAAGTGCCTCCTTGGGCAAGCTTAGGGAAAGTTCAGGGACCACCGTTTGATCTCCAGCACCACATGCTGTGCCAGCCCCATCCCCAGGGCTGAGCTGGTCACCACACACACACACACACACACACATAATATCAGTAAAATAAAATTTTAGTGGAGAAAAGCTAGACACGAAGAGGAACAAAGACTGAAAGCATTAATAAGTGAACTTGTAGGAGATCATTCCCCATTATGTAAACCTAGGTAACACCGACCAGGCCAAAGATTCTGAAGGCAACAAACACGGAGTTGTCACTAGAGCGAGCCTGAGCCTTTCTGGAAGCCAACGCTGAGATGAGGTGCTTGGGGGTTCATGGACTTCCTTCCTGGGAAGAGAATTGTCAGGACTCCTCTGCAAGAGGCAGAGGAGGGCTTCTTAGCCTGAAATTTCAGTGCACTCTCAAGAGTAGAGTACACGCCTCAGAGAAAAGGGGACATTTATGGTTCTCTGGGGGGGTGAGGGGGCTGGGATCCCTGCTGAGCTCTGCGCCTGCCAGCTGCACCAGTCCGGCCTGCTGCGATGGGCCCAGCTTGCTGTCTTGTCTTGTTTACCAGGTGCAAGGTAAACATTCTCTGGATTCTCTGAGCCTGTTCCTCCATCCTAGGATCAGGTTCCTGCTTTTTCCTCCCTCAGGGGAGCCAAGTGGGGAACTTGTATTAGTCCTGAGGTGTTTGAGGCGCGAGCATCTGGGTCATGGAATCTCAGCTCTAAACTGGGAAGGAAGCCTTGGCTTGCCCTTTGGAGACCTCGCCTCTACCACGCAGAGCCTGGCATCCTCTTGGCGCCCCCTCTCCTGCAGAGAGAGTGAAAGAGTTTCAGGGAGGGATGCAGGGAGGTGGCACTGCATGAGTGTGATCAAAGTGAGTTTTTTCAAGGATTTGAAGCAGCCGCTAAGTTGGCCGGCAGGAGCCAAGCAAGAGGCTAGGACAGATTTCTTCGGTGGAGAGCAGCTCTGAGAGTGAGCTGGGGTGCTTGAGCCCTGCCCCTGGGGAGCGCCCAGAAGGTGCTGCATGCCCACGCCTTAACAGTGGAGGTCGAGACCAGCAGCCATGGAAGTTTGCGATACAGCTACTTAAAAATAATGTCCTTGGATTTGGACAGGAACCTGTAGACGCTGCCACATGGTCAGCATTTCTTCATTTGGGTCAAGGGTGGTTTGGCATTGTCATGAAACCAAGATGTAACCAGAAGCAGAAGGTGCTGGACACTGCGTCTTGGGTGAGCGCATGCGTGTTCACACAACGCATTTGCTCTTAGCAGAGCTATAATTGAATGCTGCATCCTTCAACTGAGGCATGAAAATTTTCATGGAACGATTTGAGAAACCAACTTATTATTCAAATATATGTCACAGGTTATACTGCATTCAACAGGTCTGTTGACTTTTCTTTTTAAAAACTTAAATAGTATACAAAATTATGGATCATAGGACCAGAACAGCCCATTGCATTCTTAAATGTTCTTGGGAGAGAGTCGTGAATTACAGGTCCGTCCGTGTCCTTCTACAGGAGCTGTTAAATAATGAAACAGAATGGGAAAACGCAGGGAGTGAACCGGGCTACTGCGTAACGCTGCATCCCAAACCGTCGGAGAGTTGGTGGTAAACACTATAATGTGCTCGGGCAGAAAAGAGAAAAAGGAAAAAAGGGAAGAGAGACCTCAGATAATTGATCGAAGAGGAAGCTAAAGGTTAGCTGCTCGCCCTTCATTCTGGCTCTGCTTCTGAAAACAGAAAGTTTAAATAGATTGATTTAAGTAGAAGTGCTTTGAAATGTCACAAAGGATGCTACTTCCGCTGCAGTATTGATAAAGTGCCTGAGTGCGTCGCTGGCATTTTAGTTTTACTCACAGGAAGAAGATGCGAAGGAGAGCAGTCCACCTTCCCACCCACCGCCTGGCCCGGGAAGGGTCTGCACAGCGTCTGCGCATGTGCCAGGCAGCTCTACATCCTCACCTGCTGGGTTAAAAGGTCCCTTCTAGGGCTCCTCGGTGGCCCCTCACCCGATGAATAGGAGACACGGTCCGTGATCAGCTGAACTTCATTATTTAAGTCACTGCTGTGTTCTATCAAGAGAGCAACTAGCTAGTGATGCTTCCTGCATGCACTCCGCTTTCGTGGTGGGGGATTACTAAGCCTAGTCTGCAAAATTGCAACGAGGTGGGGCAGGGACATCGTTCTGTGACTTCACACAAACAGCCACCCCGCTGCCACCCATCAGCTTTCCTGGGACGGCCGTGATTGAATTTAGCAGCTAGGGCAGCTTAATTGGCACCAGATCTGTCACACATATGCCCTCCCCCCTGCAGGCGTGCCATCTGACGTGCCCACAGGGCGCCCTGGTCCACGCACGTGCTAGCGTTCTGCTGCAGAAGCGAGTTCAAAGCAGATAAGCGAAGGTGGCCTGTGCGGTGGCTCAGCAGAGGTGGGCGTGAGCGATAGACCTCCTCCGGCTCCATCTTCACCTTCCCGTGTGTTCCACTTCCTTGAACTCAGAGCGCAGCGCAGCTCAGAGTTCCAGTTTACTTGCTGAGAAAAGAGCATTAGGGATGTGCTCGGTGACGAACTTGCCTGGGCAAACCAAGAAGAGGGGAACTCGGAAGGAGGCAGCTTCCTGGGGCGCCAGAGGCCTCGGAGCTTGAGGTTAGGGTGTGCTGTGCTCACTGAGGCTAGAACAAACATTCGGTCGTCACAAGAAATCGATGTCAGCGTTTTCCTGCTCAGCAGGAAACCCCAGGCCTGGGCCAAAAGTTCTAGGTTGGGAGTTCCAGGAGCAAAACCCAAACTTCAGCAATAAAAAACCCCGAGCAGACACCGCTGCTGCTTTCCTCCGGTGGGTTGAGTGAGCTTGGGGGGCCGGAGGTCGGAGCAGGCTGCAGGCCTGGCGCGTCTTCCTGGGCGGCCTGGCTGCTGTGCCTCACCTATAGGAGGATCCTGTTCTCTGCCGCAGGCATCAACGGAGCCACCTTTTCCAGCTGCTGCCTCAGTGCTGGGATTCCAGAGGTGCACCACCACGCCGTGGCACAAAGTATGCTTTCAGTGGCCCCCTGTAGGTCAGGAGTGGAAGACTGCAAAAGGGCCATCCCTGCGCTGCACCGTGGTAGAATTCAGTTAAAAGGTGAAGTCCTAGAACTCCCAGCGAAGCCTGTGCTAGCCTCTGGCAAGGCACAGAGGGTCTGTGCGGGAAGGCTGGAGGCAGAATTCCAGCTGCGGTTGTAGAGACTCCCACTGAGGAAAGAGAAAGTCGAGCTGATTCCTTCCGTTTTCATGCCACCCAGGCCACAAGCCAGGGGCTCAGAGCTGCTCACACCTTCCTGACTGAGGCCACCAGCCGGATCCGCTCTGTGCTCCCCGGTTAAGTTGGCCCCACACTTACCATTGCCTATGCTGACACTGGGACAATCTCTGGACGCCTCTCGATATGTAAAAGGATGAAGTGAATCTCCTGACTATCTGAGGAACGTTGAAAGGAGTCACAGGACGACTGTCAGGAGAGAGTCTGCTCAGAGCTTTGTGATAGTCCCCACACTCACGGGGTTCTTCCGGGGCGTGGTCCCGACTCCAACCTCATCTTCTTTCCGGTACAGAGGCTTTTCCATCCCCCAGGTTCCATAAGCGTGGGATCCCTGGAAGCCTGCAGTACTCCCCGTAACACGCCGCTGCTCCACCGGTCTGTGTTGCTCAGTGCATCCTGTCCAGTGCCCTTCCTAAAAACTGAGAAGTCAGGGCCCGGCAGGATGCCTCAGTGGTCTAAAGCGCCTGCTTAGGAAAGCTTACGCGGCTGCAGGGACCGCGGTTCGATCCCTGGTACCACATGCTGCGCCAGCCCTGCCCTCAGGGCAGGCTGAGCCGGCCATAAAGATAAATAAATAAACAAACGAAAGTTCTGAAACAAGAAAAAAAAAATTTAAAAATTCTTAAAACAACAACAAAAAAAAACTGAGAAGTCGGAGAGAAAAGAAAAAAAGCTAAAGCCAAGCTCACAAAAAAAGAAAAAGCTGACATCGCTATGCTAATACTGAAGATCCATGTACTAATTTATGTCATTTGTCTACTACCTAGTTTTACTCCACACAGCAACCCTTTCTGCAAAGGAAGGAACACTTATCCATCTTGCCTTTGAAGAGATGCACGCGCGGTGCTCCAGAGGGGTGCAGCCACTTGTGCTGTGGTCCAGCTAGGGAGAGAAGGGGGAGGGACCAGCCAGGCATCCTGTGGCTCTTGATGGCCTGCGGGCAAGTGGGACTGCTCTGAGGACTTTCCTCCCAGAGTGAGGGCTGCAAAGGAACAGTGGTGAGTCTTCCTGCAGGGTGACAGGGATGGTCTGAGGGGAAGGCTAGCTCCCGCAAAGGCCTACCAACCCTTCCCCAGGCAAGGCAGCGAGTCGAGTCTTTAACAATTCATTCAATTAAGTTAAGCACCCATTAGAGGAAGGCTAAGCCCTCCCATGGGGCGCTTCAGTTCTGTGAGAGGATAATTGCCGGAGCCTAACCTTGCTTTCCTCTTTCTGTCTCCAGGTGATTCTCATTCTGACGAAGCTCTACGACTATAACCTGGGGAGCATCACGGAGAGCTCACTTTGGAGGTATGTGGGTAAATAGAGGCAGCAGCGGCCCTGTGGCTCACGCAGGCTGCTGGGGCAGGCGCTGGCTCTGTGCACCCCTTCCTTGCCGTGTGTGTGCGTTCTGGGCTTCTCTTACTGTTGGGCCGAGCTCCCTCTCCAGGCAGGACAGGGCTGACCTTTGTTCAGAGACACCCTCTTTTGGCCAGGTAGAGCTTTGTGCTGTGCTGTCCAGTGGGTTGTGCTTCTGCCTTTTGGCTCCTGTGATGCTCAATGATATGGGCTCTTTTGAGCAGAAGGGACAGGGCAGGGCCCTTGGTAGAGGAGTTCTAGTCAACCCCAAGCCTACAGGTCAGGCTCCCTAGCAGCGATGCCTCCCACAAGTTCCTTTGCAGAGTCTCATGGCCCAGGGCAGTGCCGGGGAGCAGGGAGTGCCTGGTGCCATTACAAGACACCTTGGTGGCTGCAGCTCAGTGTCACCTTGTCCCTACACAGAGTGTGAAAAGACTTTAAATGGACAGGCTCGTGTTCCATCGGGACAGAGGCACCTGTGGAGCAAGAGGACAGAGATATACTCAGGCTGTCAAGAGTCAACACCAGGAGGGGCAGCCCCCTTAGAAAACAAACAGAATCTGTTTCTGTTTCTTTCTGAAAGCCTGCAGTTTTTCTTACGCCTAAGGGCTGCCTTTGGCTGTGAGCTGGTGTCCAGTGTGGTGCCAGGGAGCGGAGAGGGCTTTGGTTAATCCTGTGGCAGTGACGGCACCCAGCACAGAGACAGGATGAAGCTGAGCCTAGGAATAAACCACGTGCCCCAAGCGTAGGGAGTTTTGGGGAGCTCGGATCCAAGTGGAACTCATGCCGCTGTGCCACGCTGGGGCACTCACTGTATTGTTTAAACTCAGCAACTGTTGATCAGAATGTTCATGGCTCGGTAAGCCTGAACCTCCTGCATGGGCTTCCTAAGGGCAGTAAACACAGAAGAATACGGGCTTTTTTCGGCAGCGCATCTGCCATTATAGGGCACTTGGCAAATTACAAATGTGGAAGGCATGAGCTTTTGTCCCAAGGATGAGCAGCCTCTAGAAGTCTGTACCCTGCAACTGCCCTAAGGCAGGAACATGCAAAGGAGCCAGAGGGACAGGCTGAGACACGCAGACGCGGTGCATCTGCCCTTGGCCAAGTTCCTTCCAGCCCTGGGTGAGCAGGAGGAGGAGGGGCACGTAGTGAGGCACCGCTGCACGCTATCGGTAGGAAACCTCTCTCGAGCCTGCCCCGCTGGCTGCTCAGGCACCGGCATGCACGTATGTATTGTTAAATAAAAAGTAGAAGGTATGCCTGCGAATACTGAGCGCGCTTTCCTCGGGTGCCCACAGCGCTCATTTGCTCTGTGATGTCACACACTGAGCGGCTTCGTCATCATTTTAGTGCTTCAACAGAAGGAGCAAACTCCTGTTTTTGAGAAATAGTCATCTTAGGAAGGCAAAGAGGACCAGGGCAAGATGGCTCAGCCCTGCAGACCCCTTGCAAGTTCCAGCTCATGCCAGACAATTTAGCACAGCTGTGATTCATGAAGTATTTTATTAAAGAAAACTGGGGGGCTCAGCTCAGAGGCAGAATTGAATCCTCTGCGTGAGGGAGGAGGAGGAGGAGGAGGAGGAGGAGGAGGAGGAAGAGGGACAGGGGAAGCAGAGGACTGTGCTTTCCAAGGCCTTTGTTAGGACGTGGACGCTCAGGCACCTCAGGCCGCCCACAGCGAGACTCGGGACTCAGAGGACCTTGCAGAGAGTGCTCATTCAAGCTGAGAACGAGGCATCCTGAGGGCGCAGAGAAGGCACAGCCCATGGGGAGAGTCTCCTGGTTCTGAGCGGCCTCCATAAGCTGCCTGAGGGAAGTCTGTAGCCAAGTGCCAGATACTTTCTTCTGCACCAGCTGCAGGGTACAATGTAGAGAATGTGCCTATGCAGAACATTTGGAACTGCGACCCCAGGCCAGAGTTCAGACCTCCCCTGGCACCCTCTGGACTGAGCACAGGCCCTGGCGCCAACCTGTGGGTGCTGTGCAGGCCAAAAGAGGCAGCCCAAGCATCAGTACATAAGATCTTCCCATCTGTTTATACAACAAACAGGTATCTATTAATTCCTCAAGTAGCACTGTGAATTACTCTGGCCCAGGGAGGAAGGATGGCTGTGTACACATGCCCAGAGTGCAGAACCTGTGCCCTTGCGTGTGCCTCTCCACACAGGCTAGGGATGCCCGCAGTGGAGGTCAGAAAGGCACAGGTCACGTGTAACCCTCCTTCTACCAGGCTGCCGGATCCCTGAAGCAGGGAATTCTAGTTTACACAGACGAAGTGCCCCAGGACCGTAGTGCCATCACATGAAATAAGTGGTGCTTTCTTCTTTCTTTTGTTAATGACAGTGAGTTCTTCAGGTCTGCCCCTGTTGGCTTGAAGGTGCCAGTGATGGCGCTGGTGATGATGGTCGCAGCGATCACAAGACTGGGTTAAAAACAAAAGTGGTTGGGCATTCACCGTCTGACAGGCAAGGTGCTCAGTGCCAAGCACTGTTACATTTTCTTGGCTCATTTTTATGCAGTGCCAAGGTAACACAAGTAGTGTTAGCATCAAAGCCCACGGTCTTAGGCATATTAGTGACTCCATGGAAGAATGTTTTTCTGTGTTCCATAGATTACATTATAAGATAGGTTATACTATATATATTTATGAATACATTACATATCACAGTCTAGTGTCATGTTCTATATGAATAGCATGTTCAAAGCACTGTGACATTCTAATCAGCATTTTTTTGTACTTTTGGGAATAATTGGGCAGGAGAAAAACGACTTCCTGTCCAAATACTAGATACAGACGGTGTTCCGTTGAACCCTTGTTCTTTCACAGTGTACAGTGGAATAGTGTGAAGTTGGGGTCACATATGCCCTGGGGCTCAGAGGAGGCAAGGAAGCAGGTGGGCCTGGGCCTCCAGATGATATCCTGTGACGTGCAGCCTCCCCTGAGAGCCCTGAACCAGGGACACAGCTCCACGGAACCTAGTGAATGCACCTTGGCTCTCCCTGGGCTTGTCACTGACTACACCTTACTCCGGCAGCCCCTGCTGAATGTGTGTGGCCATCTGCTACTCTTCAGTGGGAAGGGGTGAGCTGCCTCCCGACAATTACCAGCACCCTCATGCCAGCCCCACCTCAGAGTGGGTTAAGCTGGGAGATTTAGGGAGTTGATGGTTTTACCATGCTGTAGCAAGATAAGCTTAAGGGTTGAGATACATAAAATGTCAAAATTTAGATACAGTATCTCCAAGAAGAAATGTATTGGTCCTTTCCACTTCTGTGCTGGAGTCATCAGCCCTCTGCTGGAAGAGCCCTTGCTGGTGAGGGAGCCCTAGGCAGCTCCAGAGAAGCAGAGAGAGTGCAGGCTCGCAAGGGTGTGCACCCGCGGGGCTCCCATTCGATTGATGGGCTCCCTGCCAGGGCTGGCTGGGCACATCCCACATCCCATAGAGAAGACACAAGCAGGCTTCCAACTAAGCACTTGTCAAGCAGCAGAGTGTGCTTTGGGGACACAAAGGAGCATGTGCTTAGCGAGAATGAGTTAAGCTTTTTAAGCGATTCTACACTGGTAGCCAGCCACATTTCCCCTGTTCTCATGAGATGCACAGTGATTCTCAAAAGAGGTTTCCGGGTAGCCTGCATGGAGCCCGTGCTATGGGAAGCTATAGACAGCACTAGGACCTGAGCTGTCTGGGACCAAAGGAAGTTGGCCACAGACTGGTAGTCCGGAGGGCTCTGCCTGCTGCAAGGCTCCGCCTCTTCCCACCCAGACCAGGGTTTGCCAAGCCAGGGCTGGTCAGGGGCAGATGGGTAATCTCTGCTGATGTTTCCCTGCAGAGCCCAGTTTTCACTGAGCCATAAATTTTGTGCTGTTGAACATAACTACATACCTTAAAAATGATATGTGAGATAATTTCTCTTCCTGAGAGTTCTTCAAGCTACACACTACCAAGGCAACCTCCATAACTGGGCAGACAGATGCGCAGCCCCTCCCAGAGGATTCTGGGAGGCAGCTAAGCTCCCTTGCAAGGTCAGGCAGCATTTTGAATCGTGGTGCTTTGCATTCTGGATCCTTTTTAATTTTGTAACATTGGAACCCATCCCATATTTGTACGTCATGTTACTGCTTGTAGTTCCTGCCTATTATTTATTTCATCCTGACTTGAAATTTATCTAAAACTTACTATTTTTGAAATCCCCAAAGAACGAACATTCATTTGAATAGATGAGAAATAAAATGCCAAGATGAGCAAGAACAAAGACAGTATCTTCTGTCTTCTTATTCAGATCCAGCTTTCCTGAGGTCAGAGGTGTTGACAGTTCTGGATGATTCTGTCCCAATATAAAAAACGAGCTGCTGTGTCCATACGCTAGGATTATGTTTTCGTGTTTAAGAAAGTATGAATGTATTCCCCACTGACCTGCAGCAGCCAGGCTCCTTTCACTCGTCAGCAGGTCAAGGGTACCTTTCCAGATGAACACACTTCTGAAAACAGGCCAGGGCTGCTTCAGCAGCCCAGTGGCGTGAAAGCTGCACGTCGGATGAGACAGCTCTGCTTAATCGCCTTATTCAGTGCTTCTGAGGCACCAGCGGTGTCCCGCTCCTTTTATTCTTATGACAACCAGAGCGAATAGGGATGATTAGTATTCCTGGTTTCCAGAGAAGAGAAGTTCGATGTGGAAACATTAAAGAGCGTGGCCAAGCGTCTTTCAACCCAGTGAAAGGCAGCGCTGGCGCTGGACTCTGTTTTCCTTGTGTATATGCTTCCTTGCTTCTTCTATGCCTTTCACAGGGATTCATGGTGAATGTATTCACTACTTGCTTTTATACATCGTGTTTCAATACATGGATTTGTAATGTATTCTTACGTTTTGGTAACACTACCCCTGTCAAGTCCTAAGTATCAGAAGATCTACATTTGTCATGTACTGCGCGTCATATCGGAGACTTTTCTATAAGAAGACTGGAACAATATAACCAGAAGCAACAGTAGATTGTCAATGTCCCAACAACCTCATCAGGAAGGATTATGTTCTGTGTTTAATTTTTGCCAGCACTTGGGGTGATGCTTTGCCACTTCAGTGGACTTCATAGAGCCTCTTCAATTTTATCATTCCATGCACCTGTGGAATCCCAGCCCTCACACTCCGTGGGCAAAAATAATTGTTGTTTAATTTGTTGAGCTTGCAGACCATTATGTATCTTTGTCTTCTAAAGATGTATATTTATTTACTTCAGTTCAACAAAGATCTATGAGACTCTTCCTCAGTGCCAGACACAGTGCAAGGTAGAATATAGGAATAAATATATGGGTAGGGATTTGTTTCTACAGGAACTCAAAACAGAGTCAAAGGCAGACCATTCATAAGTGTAGGAAATTCACTGCAAAACTGTTGAACAGCTTATGGTAATATGTACCTGTTTCCATGTCTTAGTGACTTTTCTTGTTTCTGAGATAAGTATCCAACACTTAAAGGAAGAAAGTTTATTTCGACAGTCTGCAGAGATGTCAGGCCATCCTCAGCTGGCTCAGAGGCAGTGTGCCATGTCAGAAGGGCAACACAGGGGAAAACAGTTCATGGGCGAGCAAGCGGAAGGCGGCGAACAGCAAGCAGCAGGCCTCCCTTTCCCTTTCATCCCACCTGGGGTATCGGCGATTTGGGTGGTGCTGTGCTCACTCAGGGTGGGCCTCCCATTGTTCACACCCAGAATTATGCTAAACCAATCAGGGGACTAATTTAGTACCACATCTTAACCCCGGTACCTCATACCCCAGGTCCAGCCAAGTATGAAAAGCCACATATAGCTTACCATAGCCTGAGGCTTTGGGGAAGCAACCTGATGCAAGCGGTAACATTCTCTACTTGCCAGAAAATGAAAATTGTGGCCATGTTTTAGATTTCTTTTTGTTTAGTTCACAGCAAATATAGAGTCCTTTCATACTGAAAATCATGATCATCACCACCATCATCGTCACCATCATCACTGCATTGAAGCACTGTATTAAGTAATGAGCTAGGATTGCTGAAATCCAATTTTCTTTTTAAAATTACTTTTAATAAGTAATAACAATGTGGCAGTTTCAAAACATGTTAGTAGTATATTGCAAATAATTGGTAGAATGTGTACTGTCCTTGTAGGAGTTATTCAGAGTACAGAATGTACACATGATAATTTTTCTAATGATTATCAGTACAAAAAATTTCTTCTCATTGAACTAAGAGAAAGTAGTTGTGTACATAGTTCTACATTACATAATCACAGTGGATTATTAGCAGAGCTGGTAATGTCAGAAGCTGCTGATTTAAGCCTTTTATAGCTCAGCATACTAATCTAGCTTTGTTTTAAGCATCGTGGTTAAACTTTTCTGCTGGGTGGTTAAGGGCAAGTTTAAGCAAGACCTGTATAACAAAGCATGGAACTTTTATATCTCCCAAGGTCAGTCAGATCTCCTCAGGGTTTACTTTGAAACCATGTACAGTGCTTTGTAGAACTGCTATCAATGTCAGCTGTCTGGATGAGTCATGGCCATTGCTGGACCAGTTTGCTTTCTGTGAAAGCTCAAGAGAATGTTTTCTGCCTAGGTGACTCTCCTTAATCACTCTGTATATCATCACTCCCTTTTGTCTGTGGTCCCATAATCTCCTTGAAGAGAAAATTTGGGAAACCACTGAGTTCTAGGATGTTACAGCATATGTTCTCTTATGTCCTAAGTCCGTACTGACCTTGAAGAGCTAGGGCCAAAATATTGGCAAACTTGTATCCCTTTTCTCTAATTTTTGGTCTGCGAACTTACATTCTTAACCCTACAGAAGTGAAGCTTTGTGATACTATTACTCTGTAACATAGATACTTGAGCTTAATATCACTGCCTTTTTGAATATCAAAGATTTTAGACTTAACTTGGAATCAGTATTTTCTATCAATCATTGATATTCTAATAAACATTTATAGAATGTGATAAAAGCAGTTACTCATTTTTACACAGAAGTTTAAATAATCTAAATATATACAAAACTGTAGCTGGTCAATCCTAGGGGACCTTTTCCAGTCTCTTATTCTTATCCAGTTTTCTTTAGACTTGTTGATATCCTAAAAAGTTAACCTAATGCCAGGTAACAGATATAGTTTAGAATAATGAGCTAGAGAAGTGAGTGGTATGGAATCTTTCTGAACCACAAAAGGATAGGCCTGATGAGTAGGAATATTTACGTAATGGTAGATTAATGTATGAAGAAAGCCACACCATAAATGTGATTCATTATATAAACAGAAGCAAGAGCAAACACCACATGATGACCTCAATAAATGTGGAAAAAAGTCTTTAAATTATCCAACATCCATTCATGATGAGAACTCGGAAGGAAGTGATATAGAAGGATGTTATCTCGACAATAAGAAAAAAAAATAATGAACAGCCACCTAGCAACATCATATTAAAAGGGTAAAACCTGACTGTCTTCCTCTAAAATCAGGAACAAGGCCAGGATGTCCACTATCACCACTTTGTTCCATATTGTCCTCGAAGCATTAGCCAGAGCAACCAGGCAAGAGAAGAAGTAGAGTGATAGGTGTGGGGAAAGATGAAGGCAGAAGACCACTATTTGTTGTTGACATGATTCATTACTTACAAGAGCCATAAGTCGCCTAGAATTGGGACAAGCCACATAGCTCAGCAGTTTAAAACACGTGATTAGGCAGATGCATGGACCAGGGCTCAACCTTTGGTGTGCCATGCCACCCTGGCCCCCAGGGCTCGCTGAGAGCGTGACAGTCTGGATATGGTGGTGCATCCTTGTAACCCCAACACTTGAGAGGCTAAAAGCAGGAGGATGGCTACATGTCAATCTGTGTAGTGAGACTCTGTAAATACATTAAAAAAAAATAGATTCCTAGAATTGATAACCAAATTCAGTCCTATTGCAGGATACCAAATGAAAAAAACAAAGTCAGTAAAATTCTGTGTGCTAATAATGAACTCACTGTAAGCGCAATTAAGAAAACAATATAATTGATAGCAGAATAAAAATTCATTTCTTAGGTAGTAACCTAAGACAGTGAAAGACCTCTACAATGCAAAATATGTGAGACTAAAAAAGGAAATCAGGGAAGACATGAGGAAATTAAAAATTATCCCTTATCCAAAATCAAAATTACTAGATTTCCCGATTTGATATACAGATATGATGCCATCTCAAGCAAAATTTCTATGTCATTTCTTGCTGCACCAAGCTAGAAGAAATAATCATAAAATTTGTATGGAATCAGAAAAGCCCCAGAATCGCAAAAGCAGTCTTGGTGAGTAACACATGTAAAGCAGGTGCCATCACAACCCCAGAGTTGAAGCTATACTCTAAAGATACATTGATTGAATCAGCATGGTACTGGGAGAGAAAGAGTTAAGTGGACCGATGGAGCCAAGCAGACTAAGCAGAAACAACATCAGGCCTGTAAATACATTTGGGCTCTGAGAAAGGAGCCAACAAAATCCACTGGAGAAAAGATGACCCCACAAATGCTGCTGAGAAAATTGACTAACCATGCTCAGAAAACTGAGTCTAGACTATTAAAGTAAAATCAAACTGGATCAAAGACACAAATGTTAAAACAGAAACAAGGTAAAATAGGGAAAACCTTTCCAATCATAGGCATAAGCAGGGACTTCCTAAACAGAATCCACAAAGCAGAGGACAGAATGCTGAAACTCAACACAGGGGTTCGCATCATCTTAAAAAAAAAAAAAAAAAAAAAAAAAAAAAAAAAAAAAAAAAAAAAAAAAAAAAAAAAAAAAAAAAAAAAAAAAAAAAAAAAAAAAAAACCTTCTGCACAGCAAAAGGAACAGCCACCACTTATTCTTCAGACAGAAGATTAACCTCAAGAAAATACAAACAAACAAAAATTACACCTATTAAACAAAAGATACAGTTCGGGTTACTTCTTCAGAGGGGAAAATTGTAGGCAGCCAAATTATATAGAAATATTATAGGCAGACAGGGCCAGGCCCTCAAGGAGACAAGATGAAAGACAGGGTGACCTTATAGCTTTGCAAGAGACAGACTCCCCTGCTGGGGACCAGACCTCAAGACAGAAGAAGAAACACATGGAGCCTCATGCTTCCCTAGGAATGAGCATCAGGGATTGATATTCTAAATAAATATCAATCACCTCAAAAGAGCTTGAATGACTCGGTAATCCAACCCCCACAGGAAGAAACCCTGTTCCATATTCATGCCCCTTGCTGCTTGCTACCTGACTTGCTTCCCCATTCGGTATTGGCTTTAACCAGTTTCACCTGAACAGTGGTGCTTGCAATTTCATTGGTTGACCATAGTTTTGTCCTACCTCATGCCCACCTAAACAAATTCCCATGTCTTCTCTGTCAACATAGACCCAACCAACCTCATGACTTTCCTCTATAAAAGTCCCTGGAAGGGACAGCTTCCTGGGATCACCCACTGGCGCCCCACCCCGTTCCTCTCTTGAACAGGAGCTTTCTTTCCCTCAGTAAGTATGTTCTGCTCATAAAAAAAAATCCAATCAACACATGGGCAATGAAAATGAAGAGATGCTTCTAAGATGAAGCATAATGACTTCTAGGTACATGAAAAATTTCTTATCCTACTGGTCCTTAGAGAAATGCAAATTAAAAGTGTACTAAGGAGTTATACAATTTTGACACAGATATTTGGAAATTCAAGGTAATACAAAACTGTAGCCTGTCAAGAATATGGTTTTTGGCCCAGTCTCTTATTTTCAAGTACTATTCTTGAGAGAATGACAGTAACTGAGTTTACACCAGGAGCAGTACATATCAAAAAGACAAGAGTGACATGTTTTCCAAACATAATTTTAGCATTACATTGTGCTATAATCAATATGCTGAACCTTTTGAAGGTTCTTGAGACCAATATCTGATTCATCCTGTGTACATAAGTGTATGGTTTTGCTATTGATGATAAGCCCAGTACCTATGTTATAGAATAATAGTATCACAAAGCTTTTCTGCTGGAGGGTTGAGAATGTAAGTTAACAGACCGACAATTGGAGAAAAAGAAGGGCTATAAGGATAGGCAATATTTTGGCCCTAGCCCTTCAAGGTCAATAAAGACCCAGGATATAAGAGAACCTGTGCTGTAATATCCTATAACT